>APFE030347969.1:17940-67609 GCA_000404065.3 Pinus taeda
TTGTTGAATGAAGATAGTTGGGATGATGTTGTACGCAACTATCCAGATTCAAGTTTTACATCAACATTAAAAGCTTTCTATCTTGCATTTAAAAAGGTATCTTGATTTATACATTCATTTTTATTCATCTGTGTACTATTTTTAATTTATAACTTACACATATATTTGTTTATTTTATAAAAGATGAGGAAGGAAGATAATGGAGCACCAGATAGTTTCAAGACCTTTATTGAAAAAATAAAGATTGAAAGACTGAGGAAGAAACGTATTAAGAATGTTGAACTTGATCCAACTCTTAATCATTTTATTTGGAATGGGATAGACACTATTCAATATCAAGTAATACAAGGCGACTGTGAAGACATTGCTAAACTCATATCGAAAAGGGATTATGCCCTAGTTATTGCAGATATTCCCCATGGTTTCAATATTCCAAACATTTACTATGATAGTGACCCTTATACTTATCAAGATCTTAATAAAGTGGTTGCGGGATTTGTAGAAGTGACGTCATCACCATTATGGAGATTTGTGACATTTCATTCAGACACACAATTGGCAATGATATTGTCAAGCTTCAAGGGGAAAACAAATTCAAGGATGCAGCTTACATGTAAGATGTTTAAAATGTATATTTGATTAATGTTGAAAAATTCATTTATGTACAAGTTAATTGAACTTTTACTATTTTATGTTACAGGCAAAAGTCAAATCTTCTTAACAATGAAGATCAACAATTTATAAATGACTGTGAGTTCATTCATATTGATAGTTGGACAAAAGATGATAGCCATATGTCTATGATTTTTAATCGGGTGGACGGAAAGAGTCATAGCCAAACACTGACTTATGATGTTGTTGTGAGAAAACTAACATATAAATACAAAGAAACAAAATGAGAGATAGTTAACATTTATAAAAAACCACAATTATTGATTAACTATCTTATAGACATATGTTCAAATGAAGGAGATTGGGTTTTGGATTTATTTTCTGGCTCAGGTAAGTTTTGTTATATGGAATTGAATTTCAATATGTTCTTTTTTTAATTAATATGTCATTGTACTAATTTACTTCATTATCTTTTTTGTGCTTGATAATTAGGTACAACACTAGCATGCTGCCCTCAAAAAGGAAGAAAATTGCATTGCAATTGAGAAAGATCCATTACAATGCAATTTCATTTAACAAAGAATTAATGCTCTTCAATTTCCTCCAGATGCAATGCAAGAAATTGGGTTGAAGAAAGGGGACTTTAGTGAATCAGGTGTGGCAAAAAAGGTAAAGGAAACCCAACCACCATTACATGAAATGTTTGGAAAGACATACATTGGGAGATTCGCAAACATCAAAGATCCATTAGAAGAGGAAAATAAGCAAAAGGAAGCAAAAAATAATGTGGAAAAAGACAATGATGAAACTCTAGAGGATGAAGAGTTTGGATTACGTGACATTGTTGATTAAATTTAAGTTATACTTGGAAATCAAGCTTTGCAATGTTTTGACTCTGGCATTTTATGAAAAGAATAATCAATCAATTAAAGTTGTTATGTGTTCAATATTTGTAATTTGTGATTTTCGCATTGATTTTTAAGTTAATTATTATTTTTTGAAAAAAAAATTGATTATTATTATTTTTTTGACATGAAATTCATAAAAAAAAAACTATTATTTAACCATTTTTTGTTAAAATGTTTGTAGAAAAATTGTGATTTTGACATGTCAATTCTAGCAAAAACTTATCAAAACATGTAGTTTTTTTGTTATATTTATGTTAAAAATGGTTATTTTTATGTCCATTGTTAAAAAATATTGTTTTTTAGAAACAATTATTTCATGTGGATTGAAAAATTAATTAAGGATGTATAAATATGTAGATTATCTAAAATTCAAACTATCGACTTTCTAATTTAAAAATGCAAAACAATAAAAAACCTACTATAAAAAATATCAAAAATTAAAATAGAAAACAAGAAAATATGAAGAAAACGACCATTTCAAAAACTATCAAATTTAGAAAATAATTATTTACATTTCATACACTAGAAAATTTAAAGTCAAAAAATAGGTCTTTTAAAAATAGGGTGTGATGTAGAATACTCACTTTTTTAAATCACCATGAAAATCACTACCATTCTAAAACGTAATGTACATGAAAAAAATTAAAGTTCCAAAATCTATGCTCTAAAAAAAACATGTGTGTTCTGCATCACCCCTTTTCAAAATCAGGTCATTTTTTTGCTATCTCTATGAAACGGGTAATAGTATCAGTTCCTGTTTCAGAGTTTAAGGTGTTCCTAGATATCGTGAGAAGGAAGCATTCATTGCGAAATGCATTCTTAATTAATAAACAAATAAGAGATTTTTATATTCATTATTTTATTAAACGTTACACAAAGCTTTTTTTCTTCACACATGCTACCTCTGAACATCTACTATCCCTTCACACCTCCTCTTTTTGCACAAATTCTGCACATGCATTTGTTCTCTGCATAACTTTGTAAACACCCAACCACATCCGCACAACTTCGTCCACACAACTACTTCCACACTCAATAATGTCCTTAGTCATTGACATTCAACTGATAGTAATTAATGATTTTACAATGTGAAATATGTCCCTAAATAAGAATTAAAAAAAGTGATTTTTATATTTATTATTTAATAAACTTTCGCATAACATTGGCATGACTTCGTCTATACAACTACTTTTGCACTCAATAAAACCTTTCAATCATTCATTGATATTCGAAACTCCGCATAATCACCTTCACACAACTCCTTCCACACAATTACTTCCGTACTTGCGAAAAATGTTCCTAAAATAATAATTAAAAAATATACTTGCATTTTTATTATTTTAATAAAACCTACACAAAGCCTTCTGCACATTCGTTTTACCGCACAACACCTCTTCTTCACATGAATTGAAAACACAGTTTATTTAGCACCCCCATGTATGCAAAATATCCCAGTTCTCCTGTACATGCTTCTTAATAATATCAATTGGAGATTTATTTATTCCCCCCCCAATGCAAGAAACCCTACAATCGCATCAATTCTCGCATCATTGACCATAGCACTAACATAACACTGCTCCGCAACCGCATGCCATACAGATTGAAAACATGGTTTATGTTAGGTCCCTATAATACTAGTGATTACCCCATTACTATTGTATTTTTATCCCTTATTAATATTGTTGAGCCCCTATTGTCCCCATATTTTTATTATTGTGCCCCATAGAATCCCCCTATTGTTATTTTTGTGGCTTTATATTATTATTGTTAGGTCGGCTGGGTTATATTGTGACTCCATAGACTCCTATATATAGAAAGGAGGTTTTGTCATTTGAATAATCCAAGAATTGTTCATTTTGTGTAATGTAAAAGAGGTTGCCCCTTCAAAGAGACTGAATTTTAAGGCGTTGATCTCTCTTTTCTATCTTTTTGTGAGCTGGTTTCATAACAGTTTATTTAATACTGCATCATAAGAGTATGCCTTATAACAACTTCATTTAGGAGTGAAATACGTTACTAAATAGTAATTAAAAAATATATTTATATATTTATTATTTTAATAAACCTTGGGCGGAGGTTTGCTTCAACAGAAATTTCACTCTACATGTAGCTCCACACATTTTCTGTTTTCACAGGAAATTCTTTATAAACTATGTATTTCTCTTAAACAAACTTGATAATTACAATAAAGGTACTTGAATTTTGTTTTTTCCATACCGAACTGAGCAATTTCATTCACATTGTCAACAAGGTTTTATTGGGAACCCAATTCAATATATACGAAAAAATGGTTACCACTTTGTAGTGTTATCCAACTTGCCATTATTTCAAAACATTAGAATGTAAAATATAAAATCATGGTTTTCAAAGCATTTAAATATTAATATTAACGTGTATTTTCAAAATTAATACAAAATGCAAATCTTTCAAGATTTTGTTACGATTTTGAAAACAATAAAATATTAATATTAACATGTAATTATTACTAACTAAGTTAATAGACAGAATGGGAAGGTCCATTCAAATTTGAAATTACAACATGTCTGATGTTGATGCTTATTAATATTCTAATGTTCATATTTTTTTACTAATAGCCTAATGTCAATACGATTCCATCACTAATTAATTTGTTAAAGGTTACATAATGCAGCACAAGATCAAATATAAATTGAAATCACGTAAAAATGCCATATCACTTTTATTTCAAAATACAACAAAAAACATTTATCACGCACAATAGACAAATACCAAAAGAGTGTGATGAAATCCCTGTTGGCAATATGTCTCTGATGAGGTTATATGTTACAAATGTTGTACTTGATGGCAACACCCATGGCAAGGCTCTCAATATGATGAAAATTAAGGAGTACGCAGGAGAACAGTTCAGAAGGTGCGTACCCGCAGGTACGCCGTGCAGGGACCGCGTCCAGACACGCAGGTTACCCATTCCTGAGGTGCGTACCCCTGTGCACACACTTCAAAGCAGTAAAAAGCGCACACGTGGGTTCCTTGTGTTTAACCCTTGGTATTTAGCCGACGGTATTGTGTTATCATGGTTTTGGCCCGTGGTATTGTTTTATTTTATTATTATTATTGAGCCCCATGATCCTTGTTTTGAGGAAGAGCTTACCTATATAAAGCAAAGGAGATCATTTGGCTTAGGTATGCTTTTGGTTGAATATCTTAAGATCTGAAATATTGGGTTATTGTTTCAAAAAGCTTGATCTATATGAAAGTGAAGTGGAAAGCGAATCTGTGAAGGGTGATCTCTCGAGCGCTTGATCAGATCTGGGCATCCGACTAACTGTAGCACACTGGTGATCCGCAAATTCGGCCCTAATCTGATGTACGCAGGTATTTAACGGTGCCTCTGCGTAGGTATGCAGAGCAGAAGAAGGCGAGCTGCGTGGGTTCGCAGACCAGAAGAAGGGTGACTGCGTGGGTACGCAGAGCAGAAACAGGCGGACTGCGCAGGTACACAGAGCAGCAGTGGTTCAGGTGCATACACACAGTAAAGGTACGCGACGCAATAGTTCTTTTGGATGCGAGCCTACTGTGGCAGTATGCGGCGCGATAGTGTCTTTGGGTGCGTGGCTTCAGTGAAGTACGCGGCGCGATAGTGTATTGGAGTGCGTACTGTACGCAACGCAGTAGAAGAAGCAGTGCGTGGTCACACAGTGTAGCAGAAGGAGCTCTGTGGCTATACGCAGAGAAGCAGAGGGTGAAGTGCGTAGCGACGTAGGCCAGTGAAAAGAAAACTGCGTATCTGTTTTTTTTTTGTTGATAAGGTGTTCTCGGTTTAGTTCTGTTGTTGTTGATCTGGTTACTACAACTGACTGTGTAATTTTCATGTATTTGATGATCAATTGATGTATATGGATCCAGTTTGAAATTTATGAAAAGTGGTCCTTGAAAAGAAGTAGAGGGTTGTAGCTCCCTTCCAGGAGAGACTGGAAAACGAGAGAGAGTTGCAGCTCTCTGCAGGTTGTAGCCTGCGTACTGGTAAAGGACTGCACCAGTACAAGACCATTGTAAAAGGAGTTTCTAATTTGAAAGAAGATAGAGACATATTGTAGCAGGTGGTTTTCACCCACATTGGGTTTCCACATTATATCTGGTGTTCTTTGATGTGATTCTCTGTTTTTCTTGTTCATGCTCATTATTTTATAGTACTGATATGAAAAAATAATTCAAAGTGAAAATAAGGAAGATTTGGTAAAGGACAAGATAATACTGATTCACCCCCCCCCTCTCAGTATTATTTTCAACAATCCCTTCCCGCAAAATCGTACTCCACACAAATTAAAAAAATATGATGACAATAAACATTATTCACGTTTCATAGCAAAACAAATTATTCTCATATTTCATGTTATTGGCATATATGTATTGATGACATAATACAAATGCTCAAGCATAAGTCTATAACATCAAGCAATACAATTACAGTAACAAGAACAATATTGATTTTCAAATTTCAATCATCATAGCTATGATTGAAATAAATAAATATAATAAAAATGCATAGAAGATCATATGCTAAGCATTAAGAACTCCGATTCTCAGCGAGAATCACTTGTATCAGTGATGGAAATGTTGAATGGCTTAGTTCATTGGCTCATTCACAATGTTATTATGGCCTCTTCTCTTTAAGTAGTTGCCTCTACATCTGACAAAAGAAAATGTGTGAACTGTAATATGCAAAGAGAGAATTGGAAAAGAAAACAAGGAACTACATTCAACAAGTAGACTATGTGACATTAGTAAAATTAACAAATCTCGATGATTGAATACTAGTAAACATAAAACAAATATGCAAAGATTTAAGGACAATTACAATTTGTGAAAGCATATAGGATAATTGTTTGACTATTAATTTCCTTCCGAATGGATGGCCTCTTGAACCAATGTCTTCAACTTATCTTGAATGAATTCTTTCATTGGTCCCACTGTAATCTCTAGCTTCATATGCTAATTGAATAATTGTTTTTCGATCTCCATCACCTCTTCTTGTAACTGAGAAGTTAACACATATTTCCTATCATTAGTACTGATAAAGCCAAATATCCATTTCCCAATTTCTTCTACAGTAAAATTAGTTATAACATCAAACTATTCTACCATTATTTGTTTTCTCTTATCTATTCAAATGTTAGCGTATCTTTTGTAATCAATTCAGTATTTCGTATAATGTGTGGGTCGTCTATATCTCGAACAATTTGCATTGTCTTTAGAAACACATCACTTCTCCTATTCTCTATGCTCTGACATTCAGAAATAATGTTTTCTAGGGTATTGATTCTTCTATACCATCCAACTTTGATTTGCCTCATTCGATTACCATTTGGTAGTTATATGTCTTTCTTGTCCAGAATAGACAACAATTCAAGCCTTCGACTAAAAGAAAGTAATTCATTGTTAACGGAATGTGTGTCTTCGCTAATATTACTTCTCACCAAATCGACAAATGAGTTGATTTCATGTGCTAACTGTAGCATAACAGAAATCACCTACTATGCATGTTCAATGATTTCTAATCTGGTATATATTACCAACAACGTGACATTTGATTGCATTAACCAATTTCAGAGTTCTAATAGATCCATGAGATGGGCTAGCAGTGGGGATTGCATATTTAGTCTGTATTGCGACTGAATTCATTAATAAGGGACCTGAATTTAAAGCATTTTATAGCATTTCTACTGTTGCTTTGAGTATCAGGTTCTTTGCTTTCCGTTCCTTAATAGACACTGCAAACACATTTCCGATAGTTTCATGTAATGTCAAAACATTTGTGGTTGTATTTCTAGATATATGAAGATTCATCTCTATATCATCAATAACTTTTTTACCATGCATCCTTACTTTTTCAATTTTCAATAATTTACTCTCCCTGTTATCATTTGCATCTTGAAAAGTGGAAAACTGATAATCGAAAATAGAAAATTCTTTGGAAATTTTCTTCATTATTTTTTTATTTTCATTTAAATCACTATAGACCCAATCAGATAGCAGAGTTTCAATCCCTTCGTTAATAGCTTCTTGACTGCTCCCTGTTTACATGGGACATTTGAATTTTTCCAATTGAGGCTCCTTGTCATCTCCGATAGTAGATAGGTGATCATCAATCAACTGTTCAACTTCGGTATCTTTTAATTTTCTTTCACTTGAAGATGAAGCCAAAGCAATTTCGAATATGCAAACAAAATATTGCACAGGTTTTTACACTTCCCTGTTTACTCTTTGTTTTAGTGTTAGTACTTTCTTCTTCAACAATTTCTATAATAGTCATTACTCCTTGATTATTGTTTGCAGCAATATGACTCTTTTCACTTTCACTTGCAACTTATGTCAAGAATCTCTCACATTTCATGGCACCTAGATGTTCGGTAAATAGGCCTTCCAAATCAACGTCTCGCCAACCTTCAATTTATTTTAATTTAAAACAATGCAAAGAGTTTGCAAACTTTGCAAGTTTGCTTCTATTCTTCACGATTACTTGCCCAACAGTAAATGGAAAAGAAATAAATTGTTTTTTCTTTTTCTATTAAAATTTAACTTATCAATCATAATATTTTATGTATACTTTGACAACAAAATACCTATCCATAATAATTCTTGGAAGCATTAATGGTTTACCTCGAAACTATAAACTCGAATAACTGTATTATTTCCTCTTTATTCATGTATCCCTCTCCCCCAGAGGAAAAATTGTGCTTCACCAAATATTCAATGGGGCTCTTATCCAATTATCATTCAAATAAGTTACTTGCTTTTAAAAAATATCTTGAATTAGACAAAAAATTGAAATAGCTTCTTGATTTCATAGTATGGGATAACAGAAATGCATCGGTTCTTTGTCAAAATTGAAATTAGGGTTATGTGGGAACTCATCAAAAGCATGCTCAAAATGAAGGTTGTTATGAGATACACCATCATGAAGAAGCTACCGCTCTTGAACAAATGTACTAGTTGAAAATGAGTTCATTTGAAATAAGATTAGCCTAGTCCAATACACAATTTTTTTATATGAATAATGGAGCACATGGAGGATGGATGTTGGCAAACAGGCTATAGTTTCTTAGCCCATTAAACTGGCATACATCCAAAAAAACTCTCTAAATGGTTCTTTAAACAAATTAATATCTAGAGAAGAAATATCGTAAGGAACCTCATAAACTAGCGAAATGTACTCCTGTATGATTTTCAAGCTACCTGCGTGTGATCCTAGGAAACTATTTTCTTTTGAAACATCTAAGCACATACCCGGAATTAGTAGGTTCAATATCTACTTGAATGTCTCCGAAGTCAAAGATATACCAATATATTTGGTTGATAACCTAATTGTTTTTGTTGTTAAATCAAATTTCTTTGTGCATAAATAAACAATTTCTTTGAAATCAAATACCTCTGGAACGCATGCAACATTCGTTAATCTAGTAAACCAAATCTTATTTTTTATCTTCTCCTAAAAAACAACTTCATATATCGTTGATATGAAAATGACCATTGAAAGCTCTAGTCAATGAGCACAAGTGAGTTAACAATATCAATGCAAATAACTTCTTTCCTTCCCCTCGAAGCCTTTTTTCCTTGAACTTTTAATTTTTCTGTTAACCAACAATGTTTTCAATGTGCTATAGATATAGATCATCAATATGCTAAAAAACTACCACTTGTTACTTCTTTGCCTTTGAAATCCCTTCTACATGACACTTCCAATATATAACAATTCAATATAGCAAAATATCATTTATGAAAAATAGTAGAAATAATTTAAATAATCTAAACATGCCAAAATTCTAGCCAAAAAATAGTAGAAATTATGACACAATTTTTAGAAAATCGGGCATAGTTTTTTGAAAAATCATATTACAATTGTCAAACTGTAGGATTTTCGATATTAGAGTAATTGTTGATAGTGCTAAAATTTCTACCATTTCTATTTCGTCTACATGTTACTATTCTGTGTGTGAAATGTGTTTGACAAAACATTTTGATTAAATAGAAATTAAGAAACTACAAAGCATGTGTTTTCAAGAAATAACAGAAATCGTTAAAAAAAAATCTCAAAAATCGGAAACCAAGAACTCCATTTACAAAACAAATTAAATGTGAATCTTTTCTAATACTAACAACAAGCTTACAAGTTGTTAACAATCACATCCACTAGTATATCGATATCATTTTAGAGGTAATAACATTTATGTTCTCGATTACGTGTCGTTCTGACACAAAAGGGTACCAAACTGTTAATGTCATTATGCTGTGTACAAAAAGGAGGAAACCACACTGTGCACAATGAAAGCATTTTATTTTGTTTTTTTCTTCTTCTTTATTCTACTCCTACATAACGCAATTTGGTAATCCGCCTCTTTTCCTTATGTAATGTATGCCTCCCGCACTGATTACAAACACCAATAAAACTTCAACCACAACATTGTTATTAATTTCCTTTTGCAATTGGTAAAACTAATTATTAAATAATGTTATCTAGTTTAGTTTTATGATTTTTAGGTTTATTGTTACGAAAATAAAGCTTTATGTTGGGCTTGACACAAGAAAAACTCTGCACTATTAAACAAATATCTATATATAGCATGAGTTATATAAATATTTAATTCTACATATGCATTTGTTCCTCGCATAGCCTCCACACATGCACAACCACTTCTGCACAGCCACTTCCATACTCAGTTTCGCATTACAAATACCCATTTACAATTGAATATTGTAACTCTTATGATTTACAATATAAGATTTAATATGGATTTCACACAAGAAAAACTCCCCACAGTAAAACATATTTCTATCTTCAATAGGACTTATTTAAATACTTATTTTCTTTAAGTAAAAAAATTGTATATGTTTATAAGAAAACTACTTCCAAAAATTGGTTTACAATTGACTATTGCAAAACAAAATATGGATTTTTTTACAATAATTTGAAAAAACAGATCTCATAGTATTATCTTTTATTATTATCACCATATATTGTTGTGTAGAGCTTTTAATCTAGGTAGATTCCTCTACATAGTTACAACTCTCATCGTAATCCTGACAGAATAAAAACTTTGTACAATGAAAGATTGATGTGTGTGATTCTCGCTTTTGTACATGCATTCATAAATAAAATAACTAGAACATAATAGTCACGCTTTCTCGCCAAGCAACCTTCAATAGTTATCATTACAATCTTGTATTTAAATTCAAATGCTAGTCACAACAAATGAAATAGATACAAATTCACATGTAAAACATTATCTAAGAATTATTGATAATTGACAAAAATTATAAGTATTAGAACAAAGTAAACATAAATCCATTTTAATTATCATTTGTTACAAAACATTAGCTAATACATAAAATCTCAAAGAAAATACTAGAAAATAGGTGTTGAATTACTGTTTTCTATACAATGTTTAAGAACCTAGGTCCATACAATATCCCATGTCAAACGATATCTCACATTTGTTTACGTAATAAGTAAACATATTACGAGATAAAAAAATAATAGTAAACATAATTCAAATAAGGTACGATTACATAGCCATGGCCCAAGAAATAACCTCTATTGCATAAAGCATTTATGAAAATGTTAATACTTCAATTGTAAAGATATGTGCATTTGTCCTAATGAGAGCTTTGATTGCAATCCTGTCGAATGTAATTTCCAAAAGTCATCTACAACAAGGAACAAGGAACCACATTCAAGAATTAGACTATTCCATCACAATGCACATACAAGATCTAAATAGTAAAATGATTTGACGATAAAAAAAAATGTTCCGATGTATTAAAACACTTACAATATGCAGAAGCAGAGTACGATATTCTTCAATACTCAACTATCTTTCACAATCAGGCTTCCCGCAATGAACTCATTCACTTTATCTTTAATGAATTATTTCATCATAGAAAGGGTAATGTCCCGCGTAACATGTTCACTGAATATCTCCTCCTCAATTTCTTCTTCTTCTTCTTGCAATTGCAAAACTGAGGCAGAGTAATCTTCATTGACACTAGAAAAAGTAATTATCCATTTTCTAATTTCATCTTCACTAAAATCAATTATATCATCGAACTTCATTGCCTGTGATTGTTTCATCTTCCCCAAATCAATGATCAACTTCTCCTTCGCAATTAATCCAAATTCATAAGTAATACACAAACCATTTAAATCCCAAACAATCGCCACTTCCTTGAGATACACATATTCTCTTCAATTCTTTATGTCTCCGCACTCAAAATTAATGTCTTCCAATGTTTTGATTTTTCCCATACCATGCATCCTTTATTTGCCTCATCTGATTAGCATCGGGCAACCCTTGTTTATCTTTTTCTAGTTTGGATAATGAATCAAGCTTATGACTAAAAGTTAATAGGTCATTGTCTACGAATTCCTTGTCTCCCTCTTGCTCACTTTTGACCAATTCAACAAAAGACCTAGTTCTTTGCTTTAAATTTCATAGATCAAAAACAACTTTCCATGCAAATTCAAATATTTGTAATCTTTCAGATATATTACTAATGATATACGATTTCACTACACTAAGAAGATTGATAGATTTCTCGAATATATTAAATCCACTAGGACTATAAATTTCCAATGGCGGTCTGCCTATTGTCAGTGGAGTATGCAGCAAAGAACTTGGGCTCAAGGTATCTTCTAACTCTTTTATTTTTTCCTTCAGCTTCAAATTTTTTATCTGTCGTCAAACAAAAGAATTCGAAAGCACTTCACCACTAGCTTGATGCAATTTCATCAGCCCTGATGTTGCAACCAAAGAAAAATCAACATTCGATTTTTATCGATCAAAAACCTTTCTGTCAGAAAGTTATATCCTTTCAATCTTCAATCTCTTAGCACCCCTATCATAATTTGCATCCTGCAATGTGATAAAATGGTCATAGAAAGTAATGTACTCTTCAAAAATTTGCTCCATTATTATATAATTTTCTTGCATACAAGTACTAACCCAATTAGGTAGTACAATGTTATCAACTTACATGTCTATCGTTTCTTTAATGCTTTCTATTTCAGGCACACTCTTGGATCTAAGTGATTCAACCGTGTGCAGTCTTTCTAGAGTTACTCTACGATGAGGATATTCGTCATCCTCATTTCCTCATAGACTATTGATAACCAATTTTTCGCTTCCAATAGTTATTTTTCTTCTTTTTTCTAAAAGATGAAGTTGCACCAGTGTCGTGTGTGCAATATTGAGATTTCCTAGTAGGGTTTGTACCTCTTTTCTTAGATCTTTCTCCCATCATGATGGACTCTTTTTTAGCATTACTTTTTCCAACATATACTAGTGGTTTTTGATATTTTGTTGATACATTATGACTTTTCTTACCCTACTCTCTACTTCTCAGAAATAAGTACCCATACCTCATAGACTCAAGGTGTTCTGTGAAAATTATTCCTCTATCAAAGCCTTTAATAGCTTTAACTTCACTTAAATTGAAAGCATCCAAATAATTTACAAAAATAAGAGCGTGAGACGTATTCCTCAGTCATTTTTCCAACAGTAAATGGATAATCAATAAATTATCTTTTCTTTTTCTGTTCAAATATAGATATCCAACAACGATATTACCTACATACTTCAGCAACAAAATACCTACCTAAAACAAACATTGACAAAATAAATGGCCTATCTTCAAAATCATAAGTTCGTATAACCGTATTTATTTCTCTTTCCTCATAGTCTTTGTTGCAAAGTAGGAAGGCCTCAACCTTTGGAGATATTCAAGAAGGATTTTGTCTAGTTACCACACAATACACTTGCCTCACAAACACATCTTGCAAAAATTTAAAGATGTTTTGTGCTTCCATAATATAGGATACCAGATCTGAATCTGTTCCTCGTGAAACTTGAATATAGAATTACAAGAAAAATTGTCAAAAACATGCCTTACCATGAGAAGAGTTATCAGATATGACATCATAAAGAAGCCATTGTTCTTGGGTAATCTATGTAACTGAACAAAAATTTCATTCGAAATGACATATGCCCAATTGAACATACAATTTATTTTGTATGTCTCATAAAGTACATATAAAATGCATTTTGGGACATGTGATATCATTTCTAGAGTTACTACATGGGAAAAGAGACAACATAAATCCTTAAATGGTTTCCTAAACAAAGAAATTTCTACAAGATAAATATCGAAAGGAACCGCAACAAACAATTCTAAACACTTGTTTAGTTTTACTAGCTTGAATAATTATCTGCAAGAAAAATATCGGAAGGAACCACAACAAACAATGAAAATACCTGTTTGGTTTTACTAACTTGAATAAAAATATGAATGCATTGGGATTAAGAGAAATTTTTATCACTCCTAGCTTAATTACCCTCTTTCTGAAATCAAAATTATTTGCAAAGAGATAAACAATTTCTCTGAATCAAAGGCTAGATGAACACACCCAACATTTGCTAATCTATTACTCCAAATCTTGTTACTTGTTTTCTCTTTTGTTGGTAAATTCACATATCGCTCATAAGTTCTTGATCAGTCAAAGCTATCATCGATCTTAGCAAGTGAGTTAATTGTGTCACTGCAAATAGCCTCTTTCCCTCGCCTACTACCCATTTTTGTTTGCAACAAAACAAATATAATTTGTCAATGAATAATGTATTCAAATCTTGTTTCACTTTACAATTCTATGTTTTCTTCACAAACACTAGTTACTATTACTCGTGTTAAAATCGTTACACATGGCACTTTGAATAAATATAAATTAAAGATAGCAAAGCCAACTTTTACAGACAATAATAGGAAGTATTTTCGAAATTCCAAAAACATCATGTGCATTTACTTTGCACTTTGATCTCGCTTGAAGATCATTAATATACATGTTCTAAGAAATAGAAATTTACAATATAAAATAATAGACATTGTCTACCAAATCGGTAAGTTTTCCCACATAATAAAAAATCACCGCAATACAAATTTTTTTGTTTGTTTAATAAAAACCCGACATCACAAGTGTTTGAATCATTTTTTGTAATAATGGAAATGGATTCAACAGTATCAGAAATCCCATTGACAAATTTTTTGACACTGTTAAAAAACACTGCAAAGCATTTTTTTTTTGCTTTTTTTTTTTTTCCCTCTTTTGTAAATTTTTTAACAAAAATACAACAACATAACTTTTGACACCTAATTGATACCCAAGATCATGAAAATTGACAATTGTATCCTTGAATTACAAAAAAATGTCGACATATTTTATCAGCAATGTGCCCAAATTTCCTTTGTTTTTTAGGTCAATTTTGAAGACCTGTAAAACTATCAATAATGTCATAGTCCAACGAGGCCACTAATTCACCCAGAAAATAATGGAAATTCATGCAATAATTTTTTTAAATCCTTCTTACAACTGTCAAGGGTCATGAAGTTCAGTGCTCGAGATATTCTTAATGGTACTGAATGTATTTCCACTATATAAAAAAATTCAAACACTCAAAGGATTGGTTTTTTTCAATTTCTTTTTCACCGGGTCCTGTAGATACCGTTGCCATCTAGGTGGCTTTGTGGCCTCCGTAGAGAACGCCATCAATAATAGCTACAAATAGTAAAGTGTGCAAGGACATTCACAAATAAATATTATGCGAACACATATTAAACTACTCTCTACTACGAATCGACTTGACAATTGGTCCCACTACTTTGTAAAACCAAAACAAATTTCATATAAAAATAACTTGACACAATTGTTTCTCGCAAGATTTTGCATGCAGTAATGATGCAGGCGAACCTTATTCCACACATACGCATTTAATTTTAAACTCCTTGATTTTTGCAAACGAGAAAATAATTTAATTACTGAAAGTTAACAATTGTAACTTTGAGTTACTTTTATTCAAATTAAGAGACTCTTAAAACTATCAATAATAGCCACAAATAGTCTATTTACCTTCTATGACGAATCGAATTGAAAAAAACTCCCCACTACGTCGTAAAACTGAACCAAATTTCATTTACGAATAATTGAACACACTCATTTCTTGCAATATTGTAGAGAAAACCAAAGCTTGCAGAGTATTGCAAAGCATTGTAGAGAAAAGATTGATGGCCCAAATTCTTGTAGTATTTTACAAAAAACCAAACCTAATAAAAATCCGATGATTTAATAATAGAGTTATACGAGTCATAAAAGAGAAAAAAATACCATTATACAAAACAAGTTTGAACTAACTGCAATCATGATAATAAACAAAGAAAATTCCAAATGAAAACATGAAACTAATAAAGGTGAATCATTTTAGAAGCTTGCAGTATTGTCTAGCTTCTACATCTTTGCACTACTGCTATCGTCCAAGGTCAACTTCATAGATAACAGTTTATGTAAGGCAATAGAAGCTCGAACAATAATCCAAGCTCTTAAACGCAATTTACAAAGAGCACATGCTACACACCCCACTGCTTTTTCCATCACTGCAAATATATTTGTTTCCCTCACTATACTAGCTATTTCAAATGTTTGCAGTCTCATTTCCATAGAAATCACCACCTACCACTATTTTTTGTGTCTGAAACACGTTACAAATATATGGTCGCCATCTATATTTTTCATCATCTCGATGTTTGTCCTATGATTAATAAAAAAAATAGCTGTAGGTAAATACAAGTTATCTCAACATTCAATTCACCAACTACACACATGCTCATGCATTCAGAAAACCACATAAGCACTAAAACATCAAATCTAGAAACATGATTTTCATATACTTTCAACATAACATAAATTCATATGTGTGGAACCTTAGAGAAAATCCATTTACGCACAAAAATATATTGCACATGACCACCTTCACACAATTTTGTCCACACAACCACTTCCAGACTCAAACAAACCCTTTTGTCAATTATTGATATGTGAAATTGGTATTAATAAAGGTGGGTCCCAGATATCATGGATAGGAAGTATTCATTGCAAAATAAACATT
The DNA here is from genome assembly GCA_000404065.3 of Pinus taeda. Lineage (NCBI taxonomy): Eukaryota > Viridiplantae > Streptophyta > Pinopsida > Pinales > Pinaceae > Pinus > Pinus taeda. The sequence goes on from APFE030347969.1 coordinate 34,427, forward strand.
GGGCAAAGCATTTATTCTCTACACACGCTACCTCTGAACAATGTAGTCCATTGTGTGCAAAAAGATCTCAAGCTTTCATTGTATGCACATTCGCTCTCGACAAAATCTATTAATAATAAAATAAGTGTCGCCCGCGTGAAAAATCTAGTAATATCAAATGGAATTACAATTAAAATATCCCCTTGCACTTCCCTCATTCTACACAAATTCCTCACATGCATTTGTTCTTGGCATAACCTCTGCACACGCACAACCACCTCTGCACAACTTCGTATGCACAACTACTTCTACTCTCAGTAACTCCCTAAGTCATTAACATTCACAACTGATATTAAATCACCACCTTCCACTATTTTTCATTTGAAACATGCTACAAAGATAAAGACGCCATTCATATTTTTCATCGTCCTAATTCTTGTCCTCTGATTAATAGAAAACAAAGGTGTCGGTAAATACAAGCCATCTTAGCATTCAATTCACTAACTACACACCTGCTAATGCATTCATAAAACCACATAAGGACCAAAACATCAAATCTAGAAACATGATTTTCATATACTTTCAACATAACACAAATTCATATGTGTCAAACCATAGATAAAATCCATTTATGCGCAAAAATATCTCATGCACAACCACCTCCGCACAACAACTTTTGGACTCAACAATTATAGGGAATCATGATTTCCATCAGGCCAAAACCCGCAGGTGTTAGTCAACGCTCGCATCACCAAAGATAAGGATCCATGAGAGATGGTTATTCCATGTCACAAAACACATGAGGAGCGTTGGTTTATCCAATGTCCAACAAACTCCCCCCCAACGTGAGCTGGGTGTGTATCAAACTCGTGACCTGCACTCTAATACCACTTGTTGGGAATCACGATTGTCGTTAGAACAAAACCCATAGGTGTTAGTAAATGATCGCATTGCCAGAGATAAGGATCCATGAGAGGCGGTTAGTCCATGTCACGAAACACACGAGGGGCATTGGTTTATCTAATGTCCAACAAAAACACCCATCCGTCAGTCATTGTCATTTGAAACTTATATTAGTAAATGTGAATCCCAGATATCATAGGAAGAAAGAATTCATTATGAAATAAATGTTAAATAAGGCATTTTTTCTCCGCTTATGCTACCTTCGAACAACACAATCCATTGTGTGCAAAAATCTCTCAAGATTTCATTGTATGCACTTCTACATTCCACATAATCTATTAATAATAAAATAAGCATATCTCTTGTGCACAATCTACTAATTCAAAACACATTACAATTAAAATATCCCTCTGCAGTTCCCTCATTATGCACAAATTATGCACATGCATTTGTTCTCTGAATAACTTCCGCACACACACAACTTCGTCCACACGACTAATTCCACACTTAGTAATTCCCTCATTCATTGACATTTGAAACTAATAGTAATTAATAATCATGTGTTTTGAAAGACATCCCTAAATAAGAAGGAAAAAAGGGATTTGTATATTTATTATTTTAATAAACTTTGCAGAAAACTTTCACATAACATATGCACACACAATCACCTCTGAAAAATTACTTCCACACTCAGTAACGCCCTTCAACCAATCATTGACATTCGAAAATCTACACACGCTACCTCCAAACAACTAGCTTCACACACCACCTTTTCACAGCTACTTCTGTAGTTTCGAAAAATGTTCCTAAATAATAATTAAAAATGATACTTGTATATTTATTATTTTAATAAACCTTGCATAAAGCCTTCCGCACATTCTTTTCGCCGCAAAACACTTTTTCTTCACACGGATTGAAAACAAAGTTTATTTGGAAACATCGTCCGTGCAAAAGATCCTTGGCTCTCCCACACATACTCAATAATATCAATTCCATATTTGTTCATCCCTATTAAAAAAACTGCAACTGTGTCAATTCTCGCATCACTAACCGGAGCACTATCATAACAATGCCTCGCAATCACATGTCGCACAAATAAAAAACATGGTTTATTTAATATTACATGATAAGAGTAGCCTTTATAGTCCAACTATTATGATAATTGTTAAAAAAATGACATTAGCTCCCTCTACACCCCTGTCAGTGTCAGAGCACCCCTGTCTATGCAAAATACCCCAGTTCTCCTGCACATACTCTGTCCTCTACACATTTCAATTTTTGCACAACGAAATCGTACCAATTATCGCATCATTCATCAGTGTCACAACACTCACTATGCCAAGGACCCCAGTTGTCCAGCACATAGTTTTTCCTCCGCACAAGGAAACATAATAATATTAATTCAACATTTGTTTACCACCCCTCAGGGGCCTATGCAAACAACCTGCAACTACATCAATTTTCGCATCATTGAATAGAGCACTAATATAACAGTGTCATGCAACCACATCAATCCTCGCATCATTAAGCAGAATGCTAACATAACAATGATATTGTCATAACACTCACCAACACAATGGCCACTCACAAAATTACTTTATTTTTTAAAACAAAGTGTTAGGCATTGGAGAAAACCGAAAATAAAATGCCCTGCACCAGGGGAATTATGTCCCATCAGAGCTTCCTTAGCCAATTAAAAATTAGAGATGACATTTCCTGAAAATTTGAAAATTATTTTTGAATTTATGTAAAAATAGAAATTAAACATTCTCCTTAAACTTTAGTTAAAATTTCAAAAACACAACGAAATAATGCATACATAATCAACGCAACTTGACCACAAAATAAATATTATAATCCCTAATAAAACATAGACTAATAACATAATATAAAAATCCATAAACACACCATTAAAAGTAATGTAATAATAAATAAATAATGTAAAGATATGAATATTAAAAGTGATGTAATAATAAATAAATAATGTAAAGATATATTCATAAAAGTTAAAAAAAATGAATCCACTTTAAACGTAATTTCTTAATTCTTTTCGTGTCAAACTGTCACATCATTATAAAATTTATGTTATCCACTCATTCAATATTCAATCACGTACTATTAAACTACGAATATAAACCATTCTCATGATTTAAGACATATACACATGTGAAAACCCGTTGGATCAAATACTTTGCGTTTTTTTTATTGGTTTTGAATGTACTGATTTGAGCGTTGTGGCCAATAACTAGGCCTAACCTCAAGGGCTTGGGGGAGAATAGATCTTATGACCTCCCGATTAACGATGCACTGATTTGATCAGTTTAGCTAACTCTTGAAGCTATTAAAAAGTAAAATATTAAAAAATATTATAAGTTTAATTCAATAAATTAATAAAAAAACTAATTTTCAATGAAATAAAAAGGTTCAAGGTCATCAAAAACCAAAGATTTTTAAGAAGAGAAAAAAGAATACACTCATAAAATGCCACTGGACCAAATTTTAATGTAGTAGATTGAGACTAGCTAACAAAGTTGTCATCACACAAATTTAATCCATCTTTGTTTTATAATTGTAAACTCTTCTTATGTATTCCAATCTGTTCTTATTGCCATACAACTATAGATTTTTGTAATTATTGATTACAATCATTAGTAATTTTAATGTTAACAAAGCTTTATTACATTTTACTTAATAATTATTTTGAACATCACTTAATGAATATATAGTTTTTTTTTTAAAATTACTTCTTGAACTTCTTTATGAGTATTATATGCATTATCATTTATGAGTCATAAAAGTTGTATTTATTAAATAATGAATATTATAATGATTTTTAATTTAGGGACTTAGGAAAAGTTTGTGTGTGTATTTTTAAATATATGAGAAAGGTATATATTATCACTCATCAATCATAAATATTTTGTTTCTTAGGTAATCAATGTTATAAAGATCTACACTTATTGTGAACCAATAAGTTAGATGATTAATCTATGGTTTTCATGCATGCCATAATTTTAATCATGTGAATTTAATGGGTTTTCCTCTTATTAAATTATTAATACAAACACATGCTATTACTTAGTATTTAATATGTTTGTATGTGCTTTCCTGTTATTAAATTACTAAGGCAAATACAAACTATTACTTAGTATTTAATATGTTTGTATGTGTTTTCCACTTATTAATTACTAAGGAAAATGCACACTATTACTTAGTATATGTTTGTGTTCATCTATGCTATTTAATACTTATGTTATTCGTTAGACACATTTTTTCTAAATCTTTTATCCGCTAACTTTTAAGTATATGTGTGGCAAGAACAAAGACACTTTTTGGGGTGGGACTTGATTCTCAAAGTTTATTTTGAGTGTTTTATCATATCCTCTTTATCATTGAATATTAACTGTTTATCTTATACACCATAATTAACATGGAAATCTAACACTTTAAATGATTTTCTAAAGTAATTTAGGGAAACTATCATTTTGTGACGTGTCGAGGGTTACCCCTTCTAGTCCAAGGGGCCAACCTAAGACCTGAAGCGGGGAAGTTTTTAAACTTCCATTGGATGCCTTGGCTCTTGAACCTTAGAAGGTTCAATACAGGGAAAAAAATATTTTTTAGCACTACGATAGGGATCAAAGTAAGAATTATATTCCCTAGTTAATGAAAAAAGATTAAGTTTATGACTTGATGGTGGACATGAACACAACAACATACACTTGGTAAGTTTTAAGAAAATCTTTGTTTATTTAAATTTTCACTGAGTGACTCCTTAATTTATTTGCATCATTCAATAGTGCTTCAATGAATGCTTCTTAGGTATCTTCATGGTTTTCTCCTCTAGATTTTTCTAACATGGTTTTCCTAAGACAATGCATAACATAGACATATGGGAAAAATATCATCCTTGGTTTTGAGAACATAATGATGACGAGTCTACTCAACATCTAATTTATTTTCATTATGCATTTATAAAATTTGGGTTTACCATGAAGTCGTCCTTATGAAATTATTCATGATATGTTTGGAAGAAGATGCTAGACAATGGCACATGTGTCTTTCTTCTGCTAACATCTCTTTGTTAGGAGATTTTCATTTACCTTTAGTATATATTATAAAAATATGTATCATACCAAATTACTCGAAGATTGTTGCAATTTGAATGAACATTCTATTAACATTGACCTAGGGTTTCAAGGAAATAAACATTATGTCAGTGATCTAGAATATGAAATCACAAATTTACAGGATGAATCTAAACTTGATGATTTTAAAGAGAAACTTTCATACTCTCTTGCTCTACAAACATAATGTTTCACTGTAGAAGACATGATAATATATAACTTTGATTGCCAAGAGAACCATTCTATTTTTATAGAATATCAAGACGTACGTATATGTCTTAAAAGGTCGTCAAAGTCTTATGGCTTATGTTGTTTTGGTTTATCTCTATTTTATGTTCGTGATTGCAGTGGCATTGATAATTGTGAAAAAAGAGATTTTGAAGGAGTTACATCTAAGACACTTGATTAGGAAGAATCAATGTTATACATTCATAAATATGTGCATCAACAATTGACCGATGAAGAGCTTTTTCAAACAAGTGGTTTGGTTTTTCAGTCATCTTCTATAGAAGAAACAATATGTGATGATGTTTTCAATAACTACGATTTTTTTTTTTATCAATTGATATTCATGTTGATTATTTTAAACAATCATTATATGAAGAATATGAATATGAAAATTTAACTCCTTATAATCTTGAAATGGGTGATAGTTCATTTACAACCATTGTGCTACTATGATCCTTTTAATAATTATTAGCATAATGAACATGCCATTAACTTAACACTCTTCCATTTTCCTAATCATGAACCCATATATGACGATTATGAAGAAAACAATGAACCCAAAATACTTAATTGTTCTTTTTCTTACAATAATCATAATGAAGTGTGAAAAATGTATCTCGGAAGGTGATTTTGCATTAATAAAATGCCATGACATGCAGTAAATCACCAAATTTCTCTCACAATTGAATTATTTAAATATTTTCTAAGTTTGGACCTCGACCATAGAATCGATAATTTAATTTTTTATTTTACTGGTCAATTTTAATAAAGTTAAAAAGGTCAACAAAAGATTATATCTTGATCATTGATCTCGAGTGTGGAGGTGCAATATCAGCCCTCGGTCATCTTGGAGATTAGCTTAGAAAATTATAAAAGAAAAGGAGTTGTTGGAGAGATCAATTCAATTTGGCATAAGAAGTGGGAATTCAATAGTGACAGGACATCAAAGTGAAAACATAGATTAGATAAACGAATTTGGGAAATTGGTGTGGGTTGAATAAGGTTGAATTGTGGATCAATTGGTCAAGCCATACAGGTTGATTTGCAACAAATTGTTCAACCATTTTTTTTGCTAAGTCGAACGATTGAAATTTTTGAGTGATTTTTTGTTGTAAAATTTCTGAACATGGTTTCTATAATCAATTTTTGGAAGCTGAATAAAGAGCCCAATTTTGTTGGTTTTGCCCACATTAGGGTTTACAAGGTAAAACCTATGTGTTTTTGTGTTTGGTTTTTTGTTTTAGTTCTGCTATGCATAACTGAGTTAGGAACCTGGAGTATTTTTTGTTAAAATTTTCATATATGAAGAAATTAGTTTTATTTTTGTTTTGATAAATTTTATTTAACATTAAATCTGATCTGGGTTCAAGAAATATAACATGGTATCAAAGCAATAGTCTCTGAGTACAAAACAAGGGAATTTGACACATGGTTTTTAGCTCAAAAAAAGAGCGCAAGTCTTCGTCAAGTAAGTGTTTAAGGGTTTATTCCACCATGGCTACTAACATTTGATACACAGATAGATTGGAAGGGTCCTCAATTTATCTTCACTGTAGGGTTCAAATCACAACCATTCTCAAGGAAAATATTGAGGAACATCGTCATTATCATAGTGGTCCCACCGGATTCAGATCTGATAGCCCTAGATCTGCATGAGGTAAAAGAGGCAAGAGCGTAGAGGATAATTCTGTATGGAGTCAAAAATCACCTTATTCCACATCTATCTAAAAATAAGACAACGAAAGAAATGTGGGATGCATTCACCAAGTTGTACTAGAGTGACTATTAGAGTCAAAAGATGGTACCAAGGCAGCGACTACATAACACAAGGATGTCCAAGGGTGACGGTGTAGCTTATTTGGCTAGGATCACTCAACTATGAGATGAGTATTGATGTGAGTAACATTGGAAGGTCTTCTACAATTGCTTGGTGTATTAGCATGTGGAAGAAATTATTTTCCTCTTCTAGTTATTTATTTCTTTCTTAAGTTTAACTTTGTGACAACCCCAATTGTTTAACCTCATTTTGTAATGTAAATATTTTCATAAAAGAATTATGGGTTGAGTTATGGGACATAGATTTCATAGACTAAGGAGGGAATTTTCTTGGGTTATGTAGTTTACTTGTTGAATGGGAAAATCTAAATGGTGTGAAAACCATTAAAAGTTGGTTGTTATGCTGTAATGACCTGAGGCTTCTCAAATTTTGAGGTTGGAGCAAGAGTACACAGCCAATGATTTATTAGAAGAAGGGACAAGAAAAGAGGACAAATTCAAGGAAACAAAGGTTATTCACAAAGAGAGTTCAACTTTACAAGGAGGAGGCATGTCTCACGGGGAAAAGTGAACAAGGACATGTGGAGGTCAGCTAACACACTTAGATAATTGCAAGAGAAAATAATTATAGGGGGATAAATAAGCGCTTGTCGAGAATCACCATGGATGAGATCTTATACAAAGCAGCACACAAAACTAGTAGAGGGGGGAGCCTACATCTATTGCTATGATTCTAAGAAGAACCACCATGGCTAAGAATAGACAGAGAACACATACAAGCTATAAGAACATAGTTTTTTTATGTTGATTACCACTATGGAATTGGAGGAGGCATTCAAAAAAATCAGGCACAACAATAAAAGAGACAAAATACAGAAAACATAGAACAATTGGGAATTTCTCAAGATCTAGGAATTACTGTAGCATAAGACCAACAAGATAGAGTAGAGCATGGTATGGGCTAGAGAGAATGCTTTTGCACATGCTAGCATAGAAATAAATTATTGGAAACACTGTGTAACAACGAAAGCAAATATGATCAATTCATGGGCTCTCAAAGGGGTTGTTTATATTTTTGGTTGAGCATCTAAAGTATGAGAGGAATTTCTGTAGGTGAGGGGAAACTTCAGGATACCTTTGGGGGCTGGAGGGTGGAGATAGGGTTTCTCTAGAGTCCCTTGACAACTTGGTGTAGAGGTATATCCCTTGAAGTCCTGGTAAAATATATAGAGTCTCCTCTTCTTGTTTCATTCAATTTTATAGTGGATTCGATGTGCGCAAGATGGGGTGAAACTCTAGAGTCCTTGGAGCTCATCAGTTGTTGAACAATTAGAAGATAGAGGTGATAGTCCTCTTGATTCCTTGAATGCCTATTGGTTGTTGTTTGGTTGGTGGGAGAAGGCAAAAGGACCTTTGGAGTCCTTATTTCAGCTAGTAGTTTACATACAATCCTTAAGCAAGTTATCTCAATCTCCGGAATCTGGTTCAGGGGTGAGAGTTGCAAGTAAGCTTAGTTGTAGCTATCTATGGTTGGGTGGAGAGTTGTAGTCCTTAACTCATTTTCCCAACTCTAGTATTAAATCTAGGTAAGTATTAAAATGAATTTCTTGCTATTGAGGTTTTTATTGAACTGTTAGATTAATGTTGTACTAATTGAATGATTGGCTTATGGTTTCATGTAATGGGAAGGAAATGATATTTGATGTATGTTTTTGTGTATTGTGAGTTGCCTTGGTAGTTACAAGAAAAGAAATTGAATATGAATGTCCATCTTAATTATTGTTGTAATAAGAATAATGTTCTCCTTGTGTTGAAAGCTTTCAAGTTCTGAAGCATGTCCCTGTGACTGTGGTTTCTTAGTGGTGTTTCCATACTTTAATTGAGATGTAAAAACCCTGAATTTAGTTTATGTTGCATGAGGAATGGTTTGTTTCCATGAGTACATAAGATTCACACTTTGATGAATAGCTATGATTTTATATATCGAGTTTTCATGTTTTTCATGCACTGATTTCAGAAATAGATGAACTCATGTGAGTGCAGGGAGAACTTGATAGAGAATTATGTGTTTTTGACACTTCATCCCTTATGTGTTTGTACATGAGTAGCGAAATTTTTGTATGTTGTAATGGTAGGGAATATAGTGATTTCTCGCCCTAAGGCAAAATTAACATATGTATAAGCTCGAGATATTGATCGAGTTGGTGATTTACTAGTGTTGTTGATAACATCATGAGCATGATGTGTGTATAATTGTTAATGACATTGTTATGTGTTTAAATTTCTATTGAGGAGGCTCGTTGAGTCTCCTAAACTTGGAAATTAGGCGCACAAAATGCTCCCTTAAACCTTTGTGGTGAGAATCCATGAAATGGACCTCTATAAAAAAACCACCAAATTCAAGAGCTACCGAGTAGTTATGATCCAAACTCCGGGTAGAACCACCGCAATCTAGCCATGGTTGAAGTCTTTCAAAAAATATGCATAGTGTCGAGTAGGAGGGAGTCTTACCTCCTATAGTCATCCTTTAACCTTATCCATGGCCACAAAATGGAATTCATTTGGCCATGTAAGGGTATGCTTCAAGGTTAGATCGCTATTCCATAAGATCGTAAGGCATAACTAGATGCAAAGCTGACATATTGAACGACTAGGATTAAATTTTGGTGATCGATGACTACGAAAGACTCATGATGATGTAAGCCTTGAGGCTCCATATTGGAAGCTCACGAGTCACAAAAGTGGTGTAGAAGGCAGAGCTGACCTGAAACGGGCCAGGCCATCATAGAAATATTGTTGGTGTTGAGTAGGTCGAGAAGATGTGGCAAAGTTGGCATGGTGAAGAAGGTCGATAGTGGATCCCCATACACATCATTCTGGCATGAGTATCTCAGATGGTTTAAAGGCACGTCAAGAGTTTAAGCCAGGTAGCACACTAGGAGTTTCAACTGGGTAGCACCCATGAGATTTAGCTGGGAGAGCTAAATGATTTTTATTTTCAAATGACGTAGGCACATCAACCCAAAGGGTTTACCCCAGAGAAAATCATTGAGGTGCAATGTGTTAAGTGTTGGGGTAATGGACCCGAGTAACGAGAGAGAGAAAGAGAAAGATATAGATATATATATAGATACATAGACATATACATTTAATATGCATGGCCATAGGGTATAGACTAAGTGTATAAATATAAATATAAGTGGGTTTGCAAGGACCAATGCTATGAATGGGTAAAAACCATTATACCATCACAAAGTGGCGCTATCAGGAAAAGATGATTGGACAGCCACATGAGAGCCATGTGGGGGTTACGTGGTAAGGGAAATGATGATGTGGCACTTAACTTTGAATGACCTTAACTTTTGATATGGAAGTTAGACCAAGATGAAATTTATATCTCCATAATTGTATCAATGAGACGTGTGTAATGAAATCATTCGTGTGGAGTTTTAAAGAAGTTGAAGAACATAAACAAATTTACCCCATTTCTCTACGATACTAGGGAAATCAGGTTAGTCAGTGAATACTTGACCGAGGTTAAGGTGGGGTGTTTGCAGGTGGTATCATGGCAACCAAGATCAACACTTGGACTGGATGGGCTTTATCATGGGAAAGTGACAACAAAACTCCTACAAAGGGAGGGCCTTATAACGATTATTTCCAGAAATTATCTAAACCAATGTTAGGTGTTAATATTCAACCTATGCTTGATTTATTGCCTACATAGTACATATGTTTACTTGGTGACTCAAGAATGTGGCATGGTAATTATGCCTGGATCCCTGGATTAGGGATGGAACTCAACTGTGAGCGTAATATTTGAGTGTGAGTTTGGTGGTATCATACTCATGACAATGGGTTGGATTGCATATTAACTGTAATGATGTATGGGATATTATTTTGATAGATTCCTTTGTAATGCAGGTGCTTTCTACCTAACATTTTGGAGGTCTGACAACTGATGGTTGTGACCTTAGAATTTTGTATTTTCTTTAATTTTGGAAAGACTATCTGCGAGGCGATGAGTATAGTTACTTGTAGTACGTCATCACCATTGGTTGAGTGATATGATATTGCATATTTAGGAATCATGCATGAGGAAGTTCATGTGATATAAGGATTTTGGGAAAAATCTGTGGGTAATGTGTATTTTTCATAACACTACTCAACTCAGTGAATGAGGAGCATATGTATGATATGCTCATTTGGTTGGGCTATCCCATGGTTTGTATGTTGTCATAGGTCAGGACCCTAGCATAGGCCTATTGTTTTTCATGTATTGATGTTATGTGTTTACCTTATGAAGGTTTGTTCTTGAGATTAAATTCTTCCCTGTTCAAGGAACAAGGTGTAGCTTGTAAAGCCACTAGTCAACACATGTAAGGGTCATTATCACACTATGAGATTACAACATTCATATTCCATATTTGAATGGGATAGGTTCATGGGAAAAGGTCGTGTGTAGACCTTGTGGGTAAAGGGTCGTAGAGAATGAAAATGAAATATTAGAGTTTATCATGAATCCCTTATACTCCTCATCACTCTATTCAATAAATGCTTATCTAGTATGTTTGAAGTATTCTTTTAGCATGGTGGTAAAGAAATTTAGGAATGTCGTTTAGGTAATGAGGTTAGGGTTGGAAGTGTCAATGATATTATTGTATATGACAGTGAATTTATAAGGTGACTATTGATTGATGGCCTTGAAAGAGAGGTTGATGGTACATGGTACCTATAATATTGGATGCCCTGATTACTAGCCTTGGTATATATGTTGAGTGGAAAATAATGATGATGATTTTTTCATAGTAGCTGGTTTTCTATTTGTAACTAAACTTGACAAGAAAATTAGATTTTCTAAAAGCATGGTTATCAATAAACTGATGTGTGCATGCATATGAGGAAAATCTTGTTTGCATCAATCATGTTGATATATGTACCTATGTTTTGGATTTTTAGACACATGACTAATGCGTAAATTAAGACAAGTGTGCAATTGTAGGGAAACGTGCTTGGCACAACAAGGCAAGGCAACTAGTATAAATTGTTTAGATGTAATGACACACTAACATCTGAGTGTATGTGGCAGCACTTAGCAAAACTCAGTGGCAGAGAAAGGAAAACATGCATTGTAGCATGGTGCAGTGGAATAGGGACAAATTCCATCAAGAATGAGGAAGAGGGACATTCCTCCACAAAAAAAACATCTTCAGGCATTTTGAGGTTGAATTCAAAGACTTGTAAGATGTGTTAAATATCTACAAGGCGAAACTTAGAAAACTCACCAAGAAATAACAAGAACTAATTGAGTGGAATTATGAGCTACGAAACCAGTTGCAAGAGCTGACATACCAAGTTGAATCCTCAAAAGGGAAAAATGACACCAATAAGGAAAGGCCTCATGAGGTTAAAAAAGAGAAGAGGATATTTTGCTGGTGTTGTGGAGAAGATCACCTGAGAAAGGATTGTCCCTGCAGGTAGAAGAAGAAATAAAATATTCCCTACGAGCCATAGGGACATGAATTAATGATGCAAGATGTCGAGAAGGAGGAGGATGCATTCCCTCAAGCTCCTTGACATATATATACATGTATTGAAAGGGTCCCCTGTGGAATTTTGGGGAATGCAAGACTTCAAGGTTGTTGTGAGCCTTGTTAATAAGTCTTAACATGATTTGGTTTATGAATATGCATATGTACATGTATACATATGCGCACTTGTAAGATGGTTGGAAGTCCCATGAATGATGGAATCCTAGGGGATAAACTGAAATTTTTGGGAATTGTTTAATGTTAACACCTATGGGTGGTGGTTTTAATTTATTGCTTCACTGATTGAGATCATTTTTATTTTAGATTTGTGCATGACTATGTTTCTTTGTGTGTGGTTCCCTCTATGATTGTGATCATGGATTTTACTCTCTTTTGCGGTGTCACCTCTTATTTTTCTTCTTGAATTTTCTATTAATGTTATGACAAGCCTTTGATTTACATACTTGGGGGATTAGGGCCTTGAGTCAAATATATTGAAGGTGGTAGGGAGGCCACAAAGCTTTGGTAAAAGATAGTTGAAGATGACCACATGTAATGGACTTGAATGACGGTCAACTTAGTGATTTCTAGGCAATTAGGAACTTCAAGTTGGGAAAATGGCCTAGAAAATACCAATGTTGAAACATAATGGAGAGTTTCTCCTGGAGACAACAACAGGCATAGGCGAAAATGTAAGGGGTTGGGAATTGTTGCATAACAGTAGTGCAAAAAGGAAAAGGAAAAATGAATAATCTTAAAGAGAGCCAATTAATTAATGCATGCCTTGTTTATATCTGTGGAGTCATCTAATCCTTGGTTTTATTTGATGCAATAAAATGTTTGTTTCTCTCATGACTGAGTGAGAAACAATATGATGGCCAAGTAGTTGGGTCCATGGGAAATAATGGACAGTGGAGGGCCAACCATGAAATAAGGAAAGGTATGGTAAACGACTGTGAGTTAATAAGTATCTTGGCCACAATGGGAACTGTGGTTCACCATGTTGTGCATGCCTATGCATGGAAAAACGAAAATTCTCTTAATCTTGACTTGTGGACACGTATAATTATATATGGTATATGTGCTCATGATGATGAATATAAGTATATATGGAAAAAAAATCAATTGTCTTACAGGGTTGTCAAGGGTCATTCTCGTGGAAGAGTGATTGTTTTGATTTGCTTGATGCAGATGCTAATGGCATGAAATATTCCTGGTTTTATGAGGGAATCAAATGGGAAAGATAGCCATGATTAATCTATAAATTTAATAGCGTGTGGATATGAACTCATGAATTATGTCATGTTTGCATTATAAACATGTAATGTTGAAGGCCAAAAGATATATCGGAAAATAGAAAAGCAATATGATTTGAGGAATGCGAGGAAAGAAACTAGAGGCAATAGTACCTGATGTTTGTGCCTTTAGACATAATGGTCTCTGGATTTTCAACAATGATGCACACATATCACACTATGCTATGTGTGTGTTGTATATTTGGTGCGTAAAACAACTAATTGAGGGTAGAGACATAATTCTTTGGATTCCTTTGAGGGTGGAGGTATCAACCTTTGGATTCCCTTATTGTTGATTGAGGGTGGAAGCATAAGTCTTTGGATTCCCTTGAAGGTGGATGTATCAACCTTTGGAATCCCTTGTTGCTGATTGAGGGTGGAGGCATACGTTTTTGGATTCCCTTGAGGGTGGAGGTATCAACATTTGGATTCCCTTGCATTGATTGAGAGTGGAGGTATCAACCTATGGATTCCCTTGCTGTTGATTAAGGGTGGAGGCATAAGTCTCTGGATTCCCTTATTGCTGATTTAGGGTGGAGATGAAAGCCTCTGGATTTTCTTGTTTTGGAAAATAGTGGAGGTGGGACACCAATGGACTCCCTTGATAGACTGATGGGCCATACAAGAGGATAATTCAATCATTGTAATTCCTTATAGTGAATATAATATAAACATATGTGTTTTGATGCAGGAAAACATGGGAGACAAGTAACACCCTAGAGGAACAAAACAATCTGAGTCGCAATAGACATCTCTAAAGCATCAAAGAACCTCAAAAGACCATGGGGAGGTATTTGCAATTTGTAAATTAATGATTGTTGAGTGGCTAGTAATCCACTATGCATATAAGATTCATTATGAAATACTATATAGAGTTATACATATAAAGCTCCATAAGTGTTATGTGCTTATTTTAAGCATGTCTTTAATGTTTCATATCAGAAAAGAACACCGAGGATGGTGATCCCCCAAGGGGGAGGGGTTTGTGACAACCCTAAATGCTTAACCTCATTTTGCAATGTAAATAGTTTCATAAAAGAATTATGGGTTGAGTTATTGGACACATATTCCAGAGACTAAGGACATATTTTCCATGGTTTATGAAATTTACTTTTCGACTGGACAAATATGACAGGTCTCACAACCATTAAAGGTTGGTTGTTGTGATGTAATGGCTTGAGGCTTCTAAAATTAATGAGGCTAGAGCAAGAGTACAAAACCCATGCTCTCTTGGAAGAAGGGACAAACAAAAGAGGAAAAATTCAAGGCATTGCAGGGTATTGGAAGAGAGAAGTCTGCATCGCAAGGAGGAGGAATGTGTCATGGAGAAGAGAGAACAAGGACATGTGTAGATCAGCTAATGCACTTATAGCATTATGCGAGAAAATAATTATATGGGGGTGAACAAGCACTTGTCAAGAACCTTTATGGATGAGAGCTTATATAAAGAATCATGCATAATCAGTAGAGGGAGAAGCCTACATTTGTTGCTATGATGCTAAGAAGAACCATTATGGCCAAGAACACACAGAGCACATGCAAAAGATAGTAGAATAAAGTTTGTTTTCAATTTGATTACCTCTTTGGAACCCGAGGAGGCATTCAAAAACAAAGGACACAACAACAAAGAGAGAAAACACGTATAACACAGAGCAATTGGGAATTTCTTATGATTTGGGCATGACTATAGCAAGAGACCAACAAGATGCAACAAGGCATGGTCTGAACTGGAGAGAATTCTTGTGCACATACTAGCACATAAATAAATGATTGGAAGCATGGTGTAAAAATGGAATCACATTTGGTAAACTATTGGGCTCTCAAAGGAGATGTTTACATTTCTAGTTGAACATTTGGAATACGAGAGGAACTTCTCTAGTTGAGGGGAAACTTTAAGATACCTTGTGGGGATGGAGATGGGATTTTTTTAGAGTCCCTTGACATCCTAGGGTAGAGGTTTATCCCTTGAAGTCTTGGCAAAATATTTAGAGTCTCATTTACTTTTTTCATTCAATTTTACGCTAGATCCTCGAGTCCCATTAGTGGGTGGAATCACTGTCGTTGTACTCAGGGTGGGATGAAGTCTCTATATTCCCTACATCTCATAGGTTGGTAGAGGTAATAGACCTCTTGATTCACTGAACACATGTTGGTTGTTATTTGGTTTGTGGGTGTAGGCAGAAGGACCTCTCAAGTCCCTGTTTTAGCTATTAGTTGACATATAATCCCTTAAGTAACTTATCTCAATCTCTGGAATCCAACTCCGGGGTGACAATTGCATGTAATCTTGGTTGTAGTTGTCTATGGTTGGGTGGAGATTTGTAGTTCCTAACTCAGTTTCCCAACTCCAGTATTACCAGATAAGTATTAAAATGCATTTCTTGCTATTTAGGTTCTCATTGAATTGCTAGATTAATGTTGTACTAGTTACATGATTGGCTTATGGTTTCATGTAATGGGAAGGAAATGATATTCAATATATGTTACTGTCTATTATGAGTTTATTTAGTAGTTCCAAGCAGAGAAATTGAACATGAATGTCCATCTTAATTATTTTTGTAAGAAGAACAATGTTCTCCTTGTGTTGAAATATTTCAAGTTCTAAATCATGTCCTTGGTACTGCGATTTTGTAGTGGTGTTTCCAAACTTTTTTTTAAATTTAAAAGAAATGAATTTAATTGATGTTTCATGAGGGATATTTTGTTTCCTTGAGTATACAAGCTTCACATTATGAAGAATAGATATGATTTTATGCATCGATTTTTCATACTTTTCATGCATTGATTTTAGATATAAATGCACCCATGTGAGTGTAGGGAGAATTTGATAGAGAATTGTTTGTTTTGGACACTTTGTCCCTTGTGTTATTGTACAAGAATAATGAAATTTTTTATATGTTGTAAGGGTAGTCAATATAGTGATTTCCTTCACTAAGGCTAAATGAAAATTTGTATAAGCTTGAGAGACTCTTACCACTCTTGGTGATGCTCTGATTATGGCTTAGGGCAACCCTTCCTTCCAGACTTGGTCGAAAAGATAAAAACAATGTTTTATTCCCGATATGCTACTTTTCCCTGTGATAAAAGTGTGTACACGTGGGTCAGCATATATCCAACCCACGTACATATGTTAAAAAACTTAAAAAAATAAATTTCCTTAATTTTGGGTGAAGTTCATGGGTTTTACCTATTACTCACCTCCTATTTCCCGTGGCCCAACTGTTTCCCAACTGAAAAAACTAATTTGGAGAGGTATAAATAAACCTCCATGGGAAGGCCTTAAGGGAGAAAGGATGAGATATTGATACTATAATGAGATTATCCTTGATCAAGTCTGAAGAATCGTTATGCCTCCTGCACTCCCGAAAGCTTTAGGAAACCCTTGTTTCCTTGATTATAGATATCCCCCATCTTGCTTAAGATATCCTTGTATTGGTGATGGAGGAAGATTGCTGAAGGTCGAGAAAGGATGGATCTAGAGGATTGTTCCACTTGGAGTCGGAGAAGGACTCAGGTCGTATTTCTCCACCTTATTTATAGCTTACTTCAATAAAAAGGAATGTTGTTCTATTTCTGATATGAAATGCATTTATGCATCAAAATTATGTTGTAATTCATTTATGAATCTTATATTGATGTATAATTAGTCATTCATTTATATGATTTAAAGTTAACATCATGTATATGCTTTATGTTTCTACTGTCGTGTTTGTTCCATTTGAATAATTTTTAGGTTTCAAGAACATTGGGAGAAGTTGAGGGTTTTCACCATACGGGATCTATCAAAATGAAGGACATCCAGGTAAGGAAACTCCTACACGATTTATTAGAATAAGGATTTTTTATGATTGTTTGAGCATTTCTTGTTGAAGTTTTCCCTCTACTCTGTTGGGGTTCTCAACCCAAAACCCTAGGGTGTTTTCACCCGTAAAAAAATTGGTGACTCCACCAGGGATAACAATCTTGTTATTCTTGGTTTGGGTTGTTTGTTCTCAATCAAGGTTCACTTTCTTGATTGCTTGCTTTTACAATATTTTTTGATCCATTAGTATCCCAGGCATCGAGTCTGATCTCCTTGATCAAACCTTGATTTTTTTTTTTCCTAATAAAGCTTTGTATATGTTGTTTTATTTTATTACAGTAGCGTATACACAGAGTTTTCTTTAAGCCTGACTCGTGTATATGCGAGTTTCTTGTACTAGAAATGTGTGTGCACGCTTTTGTGTCTTTACATAGTCGCGTATGCAATTTTTTAGATTTTTTTTCAAATATTTCTACCAGTTAGGTCTTCTTCCTAGTGGTTTATGCTGTTGTATGGTCATCTGTTGTCTGGAGAATTAATTTTTCTTGCAAGCTTTCTTTTTCAAAAATCTCCTTCTCACTGAAAATATTTGGCCTAGGATTGCTTTTTAAGCAAGTTTGTAGTTTGTATCTTGGGATAAAGGCTTCGTTCTGAAGTTCTTGGTTGTTCTAGTCTTCCAGAGCAAAAAATTATTTTCAATTTCGTTTCTAACCCGGATTTCAAACCCTTTCTTTGCTTTCCCTTGTTTGGTGGCCTTGTTGCTTTTCTTGCTTTTTGAGAGTCTTTTTGACAAGTTTGAAAGTATTTCTTTCTTTACCTTTTCATTAGTTTGTCAAAATATTTCGTTGCCACTTGGGTCAGTTTGTACAAGATAGTAGTCTTTCTTGTTCAAGTTTTATTCATTTTCGAGTCTATAACTTGCGAGGTTGAAAGACTCCTTGTGCCTATTTATTGATCTTCTGAGTGTTAGCAGTACTTTATGACCTTGAAAAATTATTTTGTTCCCTTTAACAGAAAAAGCTCAAAAAAAACTTTGTTTTTGTTTTTCTTTTTCCAAGTTTTTGGTTTTTGGTTTCTTTTGTTTTAGTGTTGAAAAGCGAATTGAGATCTTTAGCGATTTATTTTGCTTGCTTTGAAGGGAGATTTGTGTTCAAATTTTTTCTCTCTTCATTTTAAGTTGGCTTATTGTCTCTGTAAAGAGTCGCGTTTTCTTATGAGTGTTGTTTAGGATCTTGCATCATCAATGTAATTTGCATTAGGTTAGTTTGCATTTTAAGGCATTCTTAGTTTTTTTATTTTTTTGGTGTGTGTGGATTGTTTGAGAAAAGAAAAGAAAAATATTTTTCTTATATATAAGTTTTCATAGAACCCAAGTAGAGATCACTCTTCATCAGAGAAAATGACTGCATTCATATAGTTAGTTTTCTATTGATTTCTTTTGCGTCATAAAAACATCATCAGTTTCACTCTCGTAATTCCCCCTAACTTAAAGAACATCTATATAAAATCAAGAGATTAATAAAATGATATAGAACTTTTATTGTCGTCATTAAATAAACACCAACAAGTTTAGGTTCATTAGGTCCTTGGATTAGGTGAGTGGAGAGTTAACTCTCCAAGGCTGCTCAAATTACAAAACATAGAAGTTGAATAAAGAGCAAAACCCAATATCGTTAGAAAGACTAGGAATGCTCCGTGACTGGGAGTTAAGCATAAGGGAGAGTAAAGACAAGGAAGAGAGATATCCCCTCTCCAACTTGTTGGATCCCGCCTCACGACTATTCCACCCGGCTTTTGATACGAGTTGGTATCCATAATTGCCTTTCCTAGGGATCGCATAGGTAGCTACAGAGGGGAATCCCGTGGCACCTAAGGCTGACATTGCATCACGTTCAGTAGTACTTCTGGAGGGTACCCTTGTAAAGCTTGCGTGCTTGCACTAGAAAAGGCTATTGTCTCGAGGTCAACATAACTGCCTCTGATACCTTCGCTAGTAGGCCTGGGGCGTAATTACCCTAGTCTATTTTCAAAAGGCCCTTGATTTTGGCTTTCTTGTATTTTGGTGTTTGGTCCTAATCAACCGGAGCATAAATAATTGAAAGTTGTTTGATTGCTTGTATCTTTAGGGACTTTTAGAGAGTGCTCTTTGCTCCTAGTTGGCCTAGCTTTACAATTTTTTTCGAGTCTTTAAGTAGATTTCTTAAAAATAATTCAAAGTGGTTGATCGGCCAGCTCGTCGGTCTAGGAGACTTCATGGGCTATTACCTACGAGTCCTGAGCCTTCTCCTCGAAGGCATAGGAGAAATACTTCTAGTGGTTTTCAACCAGTGGCAAAACATGCATCAGAGATTGATCCTCTGATTGGAGTCATTGATTCACAAGATAAACCTGGTACAAGCAGAGAGTTAGACAGGAACACTCCAATTCTTTCTCATGTCCTCTTTCAGTTGGAAGATAACATTGAGGTCGAAGATCTTTCAGAGTCTATTGCAGCTCTTAATTCTCCTCTTCCTCCTGATCATCCAAACGTTTTATTATACATCGAAACCCTGGCCAACAGGCATTCGAGCTCAGATTTACATCAATCTATTCCTTCGATGACCATTGTTGGAAGCATGGCATCCATGACAAGTGCTACGAGTATGCAGGCTCATGTATCTGTACAAGGAGGAGGAACAATTTCTACACCTTCTGTTACTCTTAGCACTACTATATTTGGTTCTACTTCCATTCCATCATTGAGTGGAATTTCTCAAGTTGTTGCCTCTGGCATTGGTTTTTTTCCCTCTTGGAATGCCGACAACTGTGATTCCTTCAGTTCCATTGAGTATTCCATCAGCTTCCTCCACATCCATGGCGAGTGGATTAGCTTCTTTTCAAGGTTTGCCATTTAGGGGTGGTCATATACCACATTCCAACCCAACTTTGGGATCCATGCCTTTTTCCTTTTCAGGTCAAGGTTATAATCCATTTCAAAGTTGGACAAACCTTGCAGTTAGTAGGTTAGGAGCCAAGAATCAATCTTATTTCAATCAATAAGGGAATATGTCGTATTATTCTGGAAATTATTTTCAAAACTTTTCTCCCTATGCTAACGCATGGAATCCTTATCAGGGGATTTCTTCTCCTTTTAACACTTCTTTAGGGGGTAACTTTACTAGTTATGGAGGATTTTCGGCAGGAGCTAGTCAAACTCTGAATTTTACTAGATCACAAGGGGCTCCCTATGGTTCAGTTGGGTCTATGAATTACTTCGGGCAACCTGGTGCCTTCACAAATCCAGGTCATTCTTTTCACAATGTTGGGAGTTGCGCCCACACTGGGTGGAATCCTGAAGGTCTGCCACGACTCCCTTTTCTGGCAATGTTAAACTTTCCAGATCTCACTAAATTAAGTAATGACCCAATTAGGTATAACTTGATTTGGCCTCTAGTCCCAACCAAACTTCCCTTCGATATTCCAAAATTCGAAGGGAAGACAGGTGAAGATCCGGGTGACCATATAACCACCTTCCACTTATGGTGTTCGTCCAACTCCCTGATAGATGATTCAATCAGGTTGAGATTATTTCAGCGTACCCTAACTGGAAATGTGGCTAAGTGGTACATAAAGCTACTAGGGGGCACCTTCACTTCTTTCGGCGATTTGGCTACTATCTTTTTGAACAATTTTCAATTGCCTATCCAATATGATGCCGGAACTGAGCTTCTGGCTAATTTACAACAAGGTCAGGTGACTCACATTTCCGATCATATTCAGGAATGGAAGAGAATGAAGAGGCTCATCAAAGCCGATATCCCACAAGAATTCCTTCTTGAATGGTTTCTTAAATCATTACAACCTGAGATCTCTAGGGACGTGTCCCTCTCCATTGTTTTCACTGAAGAGCATGCTATTTTTAGGGCCCAACAGTTAGAAATGATATATTCTCAATTTGGGGTTCTTCAAAAAGTTCTACTTGACACTCCTAGATCCAAGGTGAATATAGCCAAACCAAAGCCAAGTCCCCATGCAGATGGGTTAGTCAAATCAATTTATGTAAACACAGTTAACCTACTAAATCAATTGCAGTAGTTGTCTTTACAAACTGCTTCCTCTATGGAGGAATCACCATCCACATCTACATCTTCTCAACTGACGTCTATAAACGCCATCCAAACATCTAACCCCAAAGGAAATCAACAACCCACTGGAAAGAAGAAAGGACAAGGAAGGAAGAAGAACCAGGATGGAAAAAGCAATGCGAACAAACCCAACAATGATGTCGGAGAGGGTAAGAAAGAGTCCAAGAAAAAGGTAAAATTTCCATGCAAGTTATGCAATGGGGATCATTTGACTCTTCTCTACCCTAAGATCCAAGAGGCTTAGTGCTTATTAGCGCAGCAGGGGTCTTCTAGGTCCTAGGCTATTCTCACTAACCCTTTTCCCTAAGTGCAACACTTACTTATTGGCGCAAATCCTAACGCTAGTACCCCCGCAGGGGGCAGCCAGGAAGGGGGCAATTTTTCAAATGTTTATATGATAAGCTCACATATCGACGTCACTATGCAATCACATGATTACGATGAATTAGAATCATCTAAGACTAAGTCTACTCCCGATGCCTTAGAGTCACTCCATATTGAGAGGCCCTCTATTGAGTCTATACCTCAGATGCCAAAAGGCTCTGTAAAGTGCTCAACCATTAACCCTAATGCTAGGGCAGCCCATAACTACTCGATTGTAGAAGATCTAGCTCAGAGTCCTTGCGCTATGTCAACATTTGAGGTACTCCAATCGTGCTCGGCTCAGAGGAGTGCTTTGTTCTCAGCAATCGAAGCAGTAGATCCAAAAAATTCTCTTGTGCTCACTTTTGATATGTCAAACATCAAAAAGAGACTTCCCCATCATATGGATTTCCATAAAAAGTCTACATATCGAAAGAATAACATCTTTCAAACAGTTATAGATGAGGGAGCTTCCACATGTGTGATTTCCATGTCATGTTGGAAGGCCATTGGATCACCTCAAGTTGTTCCTTCACCGACTCTATTGATGACATTTTATGGACATTCTCATAGGCTGCATGGGATTATTCCAGCCTTTCCCATCTGTGTTGGGGGAAAGGTGGTAAATATCAAGGTAGAAAGTGTTGATGCGAATATATATTACAACCTCCTCTTAGGTAGGAATTGGATTACGAGATGGATGCCATAGTTTCATCATTATTTCGCATCCTTTGTTTTCCTCATGAGGGGAGGATTGTAAATGTTGATTAGATGGATTATTCTTCGGTGATTATCATGCATCCTCTGACTCTACTGTTCCATTAGTGGACAATCTGAGGAAACCTATTGAGAATTTAGGAGTTGGTATGTACTCTTATTTAATGGGTAGTTTTGATCTCCCTCCTCCTTCAGCTAGAATCAATTCTATTTCATCCTCCAGGGGACCTTCATGAAGAGAGTTCTTTCGAACTCATTATTTTTCGGACCCTTAGCCTTTACCCTCATCTACCACCGCATTAGATAGAGGGCAGGTAGGGGAATGGCATGTCCTATGTCTACAGTAGAAATTTCTTATCAGTCTATTGTTAACTCTGCAGACTCCTATCCTACTCCTTTCTCACCAGAGGAGTTAGATGGAGTTGTGGCTCCGACTTGGACCCTCGATTCAACTTCAGCTTAGGATTTCTTAGATACAATCTTATCATCTGAAGAAGAAATTCTAGAAGCAATGATGGGTGTCGATAGACCATGGGATGATATACATCATCGTTCATATTTTCTCCCTCATTTGCAAGAAATTGAGTCAAGTTTGTCCAGTCCATCTACTAGTGATGCTCATACAGTTTTAAACCCTTTGGCACCAACACAGTTTTCTGCTGAAGGTAACATGTATGTTATCTCATGAACTATACCTGTGAACATCTCTAGGAATCCTAACATAATTGAAAATGTCTTCATTGAAGCTGATTGTTCCCCTGAAGAAATTCAAATTTACACCGATCTCTTCAAAGAGTTTCGTGATGTGTTCACTTGGCCTTATGAGGAAATGATTGGAATAGATCCATCTATAGTCTAGTAGGAGATCAATACATACGAAAATTCTAAACCTATTCGTCAAAAACTTCGACTGGTCAATCCTAGAAAAGCAGCAGCTATTAAAGCTGAAGTTGAAAAGCTGCTTAAGGTGGGCTTTATATACCCCATTCCTCTGACTGAGTGGGTCTCTAATCCAGTCCCCATAGATAAAAAGCAAGGAATGATGCAAGTATGTACTGACTTTAGGGACCTAAATAAGGCTTGTCTGAAAGATAATTGCCCCATGCCCTTTATTGATCAAATTATTAATGAATGTGAAAGTAATGAATTTTTTTTGTTCATGGATGGATTCTCTAGTTACAATCAAATTACTATCCATCCAGAAGATCAACACAAGACAACCTATATTTGTCCTTAGGGTACGTTTGCATACAAAAATATGCCTTTTGGCCTTAACAATGTTGGAGCCACTTTTCACTGAGCCATGTCTTATGCTTTTCACAACATCAAACACGTTATCGAAGCATATCTGGATGATTTAGTTTCTCATTCTCGAAAGAGAATTGATCATCCTAAACACCTTTGGTTGATCTTTGAATAGTGTCATTTTTATAAAATCCTACTGAATCCCAATAAGTGCATTTTCGCTGTCACATCCAGTCGGTTGTTAGGATTCATTGTATCGATAGAGGGGATTTGTATTGATCCCTTCAAGGTTGAGGCAATACTTCAGTTGCCTTGCCCGTCTTCCATTCTTCAACTTCAAAGTCTCCAAGGAAAGGAAAATTTCCTGAGGAGATTCATAGCAAATTATGCTGACATTACAAAAGAATTTATGTGTTTGCTTAAGAAAGGAGTCCCATTTTTATGGGATGATTTCACGCAATGATATTTTGATGCTTTGAAAAAAGAATTAACTTCTGCTCCATTATTGAGTTCATCCAATTATAGCAGAGACTTACTTTTGTATCTCGTTGCAACAGAATCAATCATTGGTATGGTTCTGGTTCATGAAGATGATGCTTTCTTTGAGCATGTAATCTACTACCTAAGTCGGGGCTTGGTAGGCCCTGAACTATGTTATTCTCCCATCAAGAAATTGGCTTTGGCAGTTGTCCATGTTGTCTAGCGGCTTCGGCATTACATTCTTCTTTGAAAAATGTTCATCTTAGCAACCATCAATGCAATTCAGTTTGTCCTTACTAGGTGAGTGATTGGGGGAAAATATAATATATGGATTGTTATTTTGCAAGAATTCAATCTCGAATTCATGTCGGCTGAATCAAAGAAATATTTAGTATTTGCAGAGTTGATATCAGCACTTCCTTGTGAGGAAGAAATTATTAACGAGGAAATTTTTCCTAATGAACATTTATTTCTCATTTCTTCACAAGATCCTTGGTATGGATATATCATTATATATCTCCAAACTTTGAAGTTTCCACCTACTTTCTCCAAAGATGAGTGTAGAAAGTTGCATCACCTCGCTAAGAATTATGTTATTATAGGTGACACATTATATTGTCGCGGGATTGAATCAATCCTTAGGCATTGTTTGACTTTGGAAGAAGCTGAGTCAGTGCTTAATGATTGCCACAGTGGAGCTTGTGGTGGTCATTTATCGGGGCTTGCAACAACTCAAAAAAAATTGCAAGCAGTCTACTTTTGGCCCTCAATTTTCAAAGATTGCATTGAAGCAGTCAAAAGATGCCATCCTTGTCAAGTTTATACTCAGAAAATGCATGCGCATCCAAATATGCTTTTCTCTATTATCACCGTCGATCCTGTCACTAAGTGGGGCATTGATTTTACTACTTGTAATCCACCTTCAGTAGGGAATCACAAGTACATCATTATGGTCGTAGACTACTTTACAAAGTGGGCTGAGGCTATGCCTGATTTCAAAAACGATAGTGAAACAACAACCTTGTTTCTCTTCAATCAGGTTATTTCATGATTTGGTATCCCTAAAGAGATTGTCACTGACCATGGTAGTCATTTTCAAAATCAATTGATGTCCGAATTAGCTCTCAAGTTGGGTTTCTGACAAGAGCATTCATCTCCATATTATCCTCAGCCAATGGGCAGGTTGAAGCCGTGAACAAATCCCTTAAAATCATCTTGCAAAGGATGATTGACAAAGCTCGATCCAATTGGCACATCATGTTGTATCCGGCACTTTGGGCATACCGAATGTCAGTTAAGACTGGCATTGGTTTTACTCCTTTTCAACTAGTTTACGGGTTAGAATCTATCTTTCCTATTGAATGTGAAATTCCTTCTCTTAAGCTAGTTGTTGAACTTCTTCCAAAGACTTCTAGTCTCGAGGAATGCCTAATTCATTTGGAGCATCTTGATGAGCAACGTCAAGATGCTGCCATAATAAACGAAGCCCATAAAAAGAGGGTAAAAACTCAATACGATAAAGTTGTCCACCCTCGGAATTTTTCTGAAGGTGACCTTGTCCTGGTCTATGATCAAGACAAAGACACCCTGGGGGCAGGCAAGTTTAAATCTATGTGGTACGGTCCCTTTATAGTCAAGCGTGTTTCAAAAATGGGGGCTTATAAATTAATTGACTTTGGAGGAAACAAGTTGGCAGAACCCAGAAATGGGCTATACCTTAAGAAGTACTTTTCTTAGGCTTTGGCCGAGCACTTGCTTGTTTGTATATATTGTATGTTTGTACATATCTATCTAGCGGTTTTAGTGATGTTGATATTTTTTATCTGCTTTGGTCAGGTATTGATGGATGATTTAGTATATCTAGGATTCGCCGATGGTGCGAGTAGGCATACTCAGAGCCTTGCTTCCTCGGCTTGGGTGATTTATTATCCATCTAGCGAGCCGATGGTTTCGAGAGGAGTATGTATCGGTCCTGCTCTAAATAATATTGCTGAATATACTGTTGTTATTAATTTTCTATCCGAAGCAATATCTCTTGGTATTGATTTGTTAGTGGTTTATTTAGAGTCACAACTAGTGGTATCTCAGCTGAATAACACTTATCCGGTACGAGATCCCTATTTATATTTCCAATGTTTGAGAGTGAGATTGTTGCAACGATCATTTGTTTATATCACATATGTCCACATTCCATGATCAGAAAATTCATTAGCAGATTCTATTGCTAATCAAGCATTAGATTGGCATATAAATCATTCATCAAATTATAAAACATCAAAAATAATCAAAATGTCATTTGAATATATCATAAAATCGCCTATATATAGATAGAGTGTTTGTGTCCAAAATAATATGCAAAACTTTTGGAAAAAATGCCCTACAAAATCTGGGCTTATGCCCATCATCATGTCCAATCATAAAAAAATATGATCATCTATCGAGCTGGCTCAGGATGAGCAACCAGAAAATAAACAACAACACTGGCTACACACTAGAATAGCTGCACCCAGTCCTGTGGTACTCCTACCACGTGATGCTGCATCTCCTTGGGTAGATCCTCTATGGCTATCATGGGTACTTGGTGAGTCATCCTCACCAAGTTCCTCTGAACTGCATGAATAACTCTCTTTGTCTCAGTTGTAGCCCCTTCGACATCTCTCTTGTGACATCTACGTCTAGGAAATCCGTCAGGTCTCACTGGTCCCACATATGAAACATGATCAATATATTTTGTGAGTGTCTTATCTCATCAAAAATATTTTTAAGATCATTAAAAAAAAAAAAAACAAAAAAAAATCATAAAAAAAATCTTAAAAATTAAAAAATTGTGACCTATGGCACCCCATGCTGCATTCAGTGGTAACACTAAATCTGGATCTCCTCGGAAATTCATCCCAGCATAGGGGTATTCATCGATTGTGATGAATTTTTGATCCCACCATGCGAAAAACTCATCATCAAAAGTCTTCCTAGGCACATCGCCACCCCCAAGGCATTTCATCAGGTTAGCCCACCTACCCATTTGTGGATCTCTAGGGCTGCTGATAGTCGATAATACCTTGGGTTGAAGCCTAGGTAATTTCTCAAAGAAGAATGAGCATAAGATTGTGCCATATCAAAAATTCTTTGTTTGACCCTTCTGAATGGAGGTCAGTTGGTTCTTCATATTGGTCAGTAAAGGTGTGCACCAATCAAATGATGTGGTGAGACATTCCACTGCTATGCTCATAGATACTCGTGAGGCTTGATGTAAAGCAACAAAGCCATTTACCATGGCAATGGTAAATAGTAAAAGCTTCAAGGACAAGCTTTCTACATGTTTAATTGGAATTTGACTTCCAATCTTTTTAGGATGACCGAGACAATATATGTGGACATGGTCTTCTATAGTAAGACTACCCCTCGTCCTACTAGTTGAATGCACCACCTCTCCCCTTCGAGAAAGACTAGTAATAAAGTATATATCTTCGATCTCGATCCTTAGGGGCATCTCATCGATCATGAATGTGTCATCCTTTGCACTCCAGTAATGAATCAAAAGCTCAAGCAATCATGTGTTGGCTTTCATATTTGGCATCTTAAATAATTGTAGTAAGCCACATCCTCTTAAAGCATCCAAATCATTTTGGTCCTCCATTAATTGATTATCTATAGCACTATCTTCTCTTTCTCGCTAGGTAATAGTCATCTTCCCCAAAAAAATGTTTCAAACCATTAGATTTATGTTTTAAAGTTTTTACTCACGCACATGCGGGTTGCCTTTTAACACAGTCACGTGTAGGGCCCTCACATACCCGGGTTACTTGTATTCAACCCGCGTGTACACAGAGTTGAAATTTTTGACATATTTTCCTACGGTCAAAACTTGAAAAAAAATATTTCAAAAGTATCACCAATAATTACAAGTAGGATATAAGGGTTACCTGGAAGTTTTGGAGTGATTTGAATGGTTCAATTGGTTGGAGGAAGCTTGTTTTGGTTTGTCTCCATATCTCCTTGCTCAAAACACAAATGACAAAATTGTGAGTCCAAAAGTGCTTATATAAGTTGAAAAATAAAAATTATTTTTTCAAACATTGATTGTTGTCTTATGGATTTTTTGACCTTGTGGCTTGGAGTGTTGAGAATGAGTTGTCTTTTAAGGAAATTTTGGATAATTCTTCGAGACATTATTTTGGTCCCATGACTATAGACCCATCATGGCAGGTATTGTTTTCTTACTAGCATATAGGTTAGAGAATACTACTTTCCGCTGCATTTTTCATACTAACCTCCATACCGCAATACATTAGCCATAGGGTCGACCCCATTGTATCTTGATTTGCAAACCATTTTCACTCGTTGACTTTAAAAATCATGATGCAATGGTAGAGCCAACCTTTACATGGGCATCTTAGTTAGATACTCGCTGACATTGACTGCCCATGCTGCTATATTGAGTAGGCTCGGGAGTCCTCTTTAGTCCAGTCATGACTTGTACATTGAAGACTCATTCTCATTCTTCTACACCACTTTATGGCCTTATACCCTAGAGGCTCCTTTTTGTTGAGTTGTACTGCTGCATTGCATATTGACTACTTGCACCTTTTGGCCTTAAGCCAGCTTCACTTGGACTCATGTTTAAGCCACTTATCGACCATGTCTTATGTAAAATAAACCTTGCAATCACTTAGCCTTTGCAACTTGACACACCCTTACACCTGTGGAAAGAACATCCCTTTCAGTGTCCTTGACCAACTTTTCCACCTTGCATTGAGCATAGGAATGTTCCCCTCCCAGGAACTAGAACATCTGCTTTTTTCGACACTCGTTCTTTTCATTATACTATAGCATTATTTTATTCTTTTTCAAGCTTCATATAAAAGAAAAATACAAAAAAATTATATATTCCAAAAAAAAGAGCAGGAACGGGACATTATTTCCATATTTTGATGGCAATTAGAGTCAGTCGTGTCGCCCTTAAAGAAATCACTCAAAAGAAAGTCTTTCCTCCATTGGGTGGGCTTTAGTTTGACTTAGGAGAGCCTTAACCTTGTTATCAAGCCAGTCCTCCTTCGATTTGTTACCTCTTCCAATCATATGGAGCATTTGCTTATGCCTCTTGCATGACAAACTTATACAAAGTTATCATATTTTTCCTTGTAGTCACAATTGAGTCATGCTTTTGTTCAAGGGAAGTAAACCTAAGTCGGCCTCTCTGCAGTGTCTCTTGACTTATTTTTCAGTTGGCCATCCCTTATTGTCAACGTCATGTTCATTATCACATCAGTTTTATTGGTCCTTTTCTCGTGTCAGTTTGAGAAGGTCTCCACTGACTTCTTCCTGGCGGGGCTTGTCCTTATCAACTAAATTTCTCTAAGGGTAGATATAGACCCGCACCCTAGCCCTATTTTCATTATTGATAGGTCATCTTGTGCTCAGCATCAATCAACATCATGGGTCTTTGACTGGGTGGTTTCCCTTGTGTTCGACATCATCTTTCATTA
Organism: Pinus taeda; assembly: GCA_000404065.3. Classification (NCBI taxonomy): domain Eukaryota; kingdom Viridiplantae; phylum Streptophyta; class Pinopsida; order Pinales; family Pinaceae; genus Pinus; species Pinus taeda. The sequence goes on from APFE030347969.1 coordinate 64,483, forward strand.
TCACACATTGGAATTCGTGCAGTGCCTTGGTTTCCGTTTGACCCTATTAGTGGATTCCTCACCTCTGTGTCAGCTTTCATTATTAGTTGGTTCAGAGGGTTTCTATCATGCGCTAGCTACAGCTTGTGTACGCTGGAAATGTGCTTCGGTTGGGTTGCTACATCTTTGTTCATCTGATTCCTTCCACATTATTTGCCTATGTGTTACACTCGCGCTAGATTGATGAAGGATGCCTTAAAGCCTTCCTTCTAGCGGATATTTTCTCGTTGACTTTGTTAGGGTCCTATAATTATAGGAAATATGATGATTCAGATATTATTTGTTGCTCTAATGATGAAGCTTTTGGCTTGCTGACTCACCCCGCTTCCTCTCCATTTTACGTTATCCTTTACTCAACTTCCTGCTTTATCACCCACTTTCCTTGTTAATTCATCTGAATATTACCCCAAAATAATTCAAATACCTACTTTCAAATCATTAAGAATAAGTTTGTGTGACAAAAGAGGTTATATATTACAGAGCTTTTGGTTTTAAAGCCTTGGATTTTATTGAAATTTGCATAAGAAATAAGCCCAAAAGCTTAGCTCCCACTCCATCTCCATGCGACCTGAATTCACAATACCTAAGCCTAGCACACCCAACACCAAGCACAAGTGGGTAGCCTTGGGATTATTTTGTAACTATGGGCTTATATAAACCATCTTGAAGAATGTTCCCTTGTGAATGTGGGATAAATCCCATAAAGTATATATATATAATATATATATATCTATATATAATATAATATATATATATATAATTAAATATATATATATAATATAATAAGATAATCCCTCTTTTTACCACCTTACTTTAAAACCAATTATATACAATTTTTGGACTTTTATATTAATTCTCCCATAAAGCCATACTACCTCTCCCCCGCAAAGTCAACCAATGGCCCACCCCGCACTAAGAATTAAACCCCCTTCATTTTTATTTGTCTCGAGATTCGTAAAAATAAATGAATGGTTAAAATTCCATATCGAGCGCTCAGCTCATCCAACACTTAACATTTCAAATTCACGCGATGTGGGTGGCTTACCCGGGGCCCATTTGGCTATGTGGCAGCTGCCAGGTGGTATCGCGCTCTTTCAAAATAAAACCATTTACCATTTTCACAATGCGCGATAAACCACTCACCACTCGAGTTCACCCACCCTATATTTCCTTGCGATTTTCACCTATCCTAAAGTTTATCCATTATATATTTTATACCCTAAGGTATGGTGGACAAGAAAATTATCAAATGTCTGTTACAAGAATCAATCAGGGTTAATTAAGTGAAATATCACAGATATGAGAAAGCGGTAAATTACATTGCTACATGAAAAACCATACTTGAGAGAAAATAATATAGAAAATAATATAGGGATATAAGGCTAAGTTTGTGAAATGGAATTCAAATGTAAAATGTTTTTACATTTACAGGCACATGTAAAATCATGTTGCTGGTGAAAGGGAAAAAGGAATTTACAGGTGCAAGGTAAAATGAATTTATAGAGGAAGGTAAAGAACAAACAAGACATGGTTTTGTAAAACCATCGAGGTATTTTACAAGGGAAAAAGGAATTTACAGGTGCAGGTAAAATGAATTTACAGAGGAAGGTAAAGAACAAACAAATCCAAGTTTTGTAAACAACACATGGTTTTTTGTTAATTAAATTATGGATTTCATTTTAAAATATTTTGGAGATAAGTATTCATAAATAAATAAATAAATAAATAAATAAATAAATAATATATATACATATATATATTGTATATAATATATATATATATAATATATATATAATATATATATATAATATATATATTATATATAATATTCCAAATATTTTATGACACTAACGGACATAAAACAGAGGAAGCGTAGTCACAGGATCAGCCATCCGTGAGAGTTTTAGCGAGAGGATTATCAAACAATTTTGAGTCAGTTATTAGAAAAAGAGAGATACATCTGCATCTGTTAGTTTATTTGATAGCACAACCACAAATTTGGGTCCACATCCTAAATGTTCCCACTTCAACAACAACATCATTTGCACAACACTTCACCAAGTCTATAATTTTGCAGCAATTAGAGTTTTTTAGTTTAGCTATAGTCTAGAAATGTCCTGTCTATTAGAGACAAAATTTATATAAACAGTTTATAATTTTTGTATAAATACTTCACATTTTGAAGTATTCAGAGGGATGATTTTCTAAACAGTCTGATATTTGTAAGTTTTTGGAACTTGAGGGTGATTGTACTAGTTTCAAGCTAGCAGATTTGATTGAGCAATGAAGCATCATATTACAGGATTCCTGTGTTGAGCTGCTCCAGTAAAGTATTTTCCAATGTCCAGTTATTTTCTGAAGTTTTCACTATCACATGTTTTCTAAATCTTAATGGTATAACAAGAAGCATATTTCAGAACATGTCTAAAAGCACTCTGTCTTAAAATGTTTTCCATTTTTATGTTTTCCTCTGATATCAAGATTAGGGAATTCTTAATTGTTCCCTAGTTTCGATTGATTCATCCATAATCTGGTTCAGAGGATTCTTAATTTCCCTTTGATCCTGATTTATCTCCCTTCAATTTCTTCCATGATCCGGATTGAGGAATTCTTAGTTTGTCCTTGATTCCGATTTTTCATCATTCAACCTAAAGATCAGAAATGGCCCAGTTATTTTCCCTATAAAAATTTCCTTTAGAAACTTCATTATGCTTTGTTGCTTGAATTTTGACTCCAGGGCCCAATGGTAAACAAATCTGCATCTATCCATCTGAATCAGTAATCTCCCCACCAAACCAAAATAAATCAAAACCAATCAGTCCCACATAGCTAGCCTAAAACTTTTCCAAACAAAGTTAAATCTGAAAGAGAGAGCCCTCTCTGAAGCTGGCAGGGTTAGATCCTAGCTTCCAAAGTAGATTTGTAGTTACTGATGGTCATCTACAAGCTTCAAAGCCACATCAAGCGAGCCTGAGCCACAACCTACCACACCAGTTTTAGAGTTGTAGCTAGAGACAAAGATGCCCGTGAACATGCCTTCAGTTGGAAATCTAGGACACTTCCTCTAGCAGAAGACTTCAGCTTCTTG
>APFE030347969.1:90363-162380 GCA_000404065.3 Pinus taeda
TCGGGGCTCCCGTAGCAAGGTCTCATCCAAGAGGTTGGGTACCTCAAGGATCTTGCCCCTCCTCCTTGGGACGATCACCCTATCTCGCCCCACCTCCTACCCCGAGATATGGCTGCATGTGATCCCTCAGCCCACCTGGCTCGAAGTTTCCCCCTACTGGAGGACTCTGCATGAGTAGATGTCTCTACTCAATCTCCACTCAGCTTCCCCTATTGTGGTTGCTCCAAAACCTCTTGAAGCTGCTGCACCAATCGTGGCTCCTCCATAATTGTCTGAGACTTCTTTTGGCTCTGCATGTTGAGAGGTTATATACCCTCCCTCTCAACCACCAAGTCTCCATCAGTTGCCTTGCTACTAAAAGCTTTGCATGCATCTTGAACCTCAAGAGCATACAGGTTCTTGACCCATGAACCAATCTGCTTCACCTGTCTAGTGATGATGTGTTTAAGGAAAGCCTTTCCCTCTCTAAAGACTACATCATAACCTCTTTCTTCCAGCATCGCGATCGACACCAAGTTTCTCTTCAGTCTTGGTACATACTTGACATCGGTCAAGGTAAGGCGAGCTCCATGCTCCCTCTGAAAAACGACCGTGCCTACACCTGAGACACTATACTTATCATCATTACCCATCCCTATGAGTATCTGAAGATCTTTCTCCTCCAAAGTACTGAACAAACTTTTGTCACCGGTCATGTGGAAAGAAGCTCCACTGTCAAGAAGCCAACCACTTCCCATCATGGATGAAACCATGCATGCGAAGAGTGCGAAATCCAACTCAAACTGTGAAGCAAGTGCCTCACCTTCAGATCCTTCCCCAAATCCCTTCTTGGACTTCTTCTTTGGGAAATTAGTAGCATAATGGCCCAACTCATGACAACAAAAGCATTTCACCTTCAACTTGTCAACCTTCTTCCCATCATTGGAAGAACTGGATTCAAAAGGAGAAACCTTCTCCTTCCCCTTCTTCACCTTACTCGGTACGACACAGTTCTCCTCATCATGCATAGATGAAGGACTGTCTCTGGTGCTCCGTTTGATCTCCTACTGCATCAAATCCGACCATATTCGTTCCCAATTTGGCAGTTTCTCCCTTCCATTCACTGAGTCCCGGTAGCTATGCCAGCTCTCAGGAAGGCTAAGGAGTGCTAGTCTCACCATATCCTCATCATCGACAGTCACCCCCACACTTCCCAACTCATGGCATTGGGTGAAATTTGTGAGATACCGGGGCATACTGTCTCCATTCTCACACTTAATGTTTCTGAGTTTTACCCTTGAGCGCCATTCCACCAGCTCAAAAACTCAACCGCTTCTGATCTAAAATTCGTGAGAAAAAAGTATTTCTTGTACAAAGATCGACTGTATGGGCATTCACCGGATATCTCACCTTCCAAAAGAAGGATGAATCCAGAGGCTACCTGGCCTGATTATAGACTCTACCTGAAGAAATAAAACATAGTCACTTCCTGAATAATAGATCTGATGATCAATTCTCGCTTTGATATCCTGTAGAAATCTCTTCTACAAATCAACCTGCTCCAATACCATGTAGAAATTTTGAATAATATGACACATTTTCACCTAGATTATTCCAATTATACACTATTGCGGAATACATGCATAATACATAACCTCCTCTACGTTGATCATCAATTTACAGAAGCAGAAACAATAACATGCGCACACAGAAGCATCAATCACACATATCAACATAGTATTTTCCCGGGGAAAGCATCTAGCTAAAAACCCCAACTATCTATATATTATACTGATTGAGAACATGTAACAATACATAGTACAATACTCTTCACAAGTATCCAACACTATCTCCACTTGTTACACACAATACAGCTCAGATCTGATCTCCAAATCTCCTCCGTTGCTTGCCTGCCTCCACTGCACAATACCTGCTGAGAATGAATGATAATGGCTCAAGCAAACTTGTATTTACTTGGAAAAATTACGTGAGCACAAGCTACAATTTCCCTTGGCCTCATTGGCATTACTCAATCCATTGCATGTGCAAATCTCATGCACAACTAATAGTCACAACTCACCCTTTCACTTAACTCTAACACTTGTCTCCACTGAAATATCCATGCACTGAGTTAACTGATGTATTCTTCAGTTGCATTATGGGTTAATAATTAGTGAATTATTTAATAAATAATTCACACAACTCATCACTTAGTCTATTGGCCAGTTAGACTAAATACAACTAGTTCAACTAAGTAAAACTGAACACAACTCCATTAACTGCTCATCTAACTCCACAGAACTCAACCACTTGAGTTCTAACTGAAGTCCTTCATGCAATAGTTCAGTCAACCCATAGGTAACCACATGATTCCTTCAGGCAGTTGCATGTGCCACATCTGTAGCTCCAAGTGAAGTGCTCAAAGAGAATAAGATAAAGCTTAGAGTCCAAATATTACTAAGGGCTAATAATATTTGATTGTTTCTATTTTTACCTGACAGTCTAAAAATAGACTTTGATCACACCACTGTGATCCAAAAATAAAAGTCCATCTATTTCTTCCCAACATGACCAATCATCCATAAACAACATCTTGCAACTCATAGACCATAATCCATATGTCTAAAAATAGACTTTGCACCAAAACTTGCCTGCGGGACCACTTAGTGAAGGCGACTCCTTTCCACTAAGCTCCATCATCTTGTTGCATTCTCAACAAGCATTTCTTGTTGCACACTTTTCAACACATGGATATGCTCGACAATTCCTAGTTTAACAGAAATGTCGATTAGTTGGGTTTGTGTGATGTTTCCCATGTTCCCTTCAGAGAACACTTGATAAACTTGAATGGGTGCCTGAAGGGGTTGCGATGGGAGACAAGGAGCAAACCGCTCAAGACAGGTAAGCATTTCCCGGTGGGCAAGGAGAAATGAGGAACGATGGTGGCGATCAAACCAAGGGGGTTCCTCGAGAGACATAGTCTCGATAATGGCTTCATCAGAAGGAAATATTTCCTTTAAAGGATCTGAAGAAGCGTCGTCTCCAAGCTAAGGGGAATGAGCGTATGAGTCAAGGACTCTGCTCAAAAAAGCAGATTCGGGAGGGGGAGCTGATGCAGAAACAATATCGACATAGTTGAGCTTGGCAAGACTCAACGGCATCTCATCGCCCCAAGATTCTATCTGATCAGTGGGGGGAAGAACCCACGGATCAGAGCAAACATAAATCATATTAATAGGAGTGACATTCGGAGGTGGGAGTGAAAAAACACCCATAAGGGCAGGATCCTTAAAGAGTCCAGCTCCCACATTCTCCAATGGAATGGAGGTATGCTCCACAAAAGGCACGTTGCCTTCAGAAGAGGAGGTGAAGAAAGACAATTGGTCTACTGTGACGATCTTCCCCTGATGAGGGAAACGAATGACACGAAATAGAGATGAAGGCACGACTCGCATGGCATACATCCAAATTCAGCTAGAAAGGAGGTTGTAAGTCAGATTGGCATCAACGACTTCAACTTCCACTTCGACCGTCTTCCCTTCCAACGTAATAGGCAAACGTTGGAGGATACCATAAGGGCGGGACTCTCTCCCATCAAAGGCTTCCAAGGTCATAGGAGACTGGCTCAGAGTCAGAGAACCAATAGCCTTCCAACAAGCAACAGACATGATGCAAGTTGAAGCGCCTTCATCAATGACCGTACAATGAATCGTTTTAGAGTTGATGATGACCTAGATAAGGAAGGCAATTTGGTGAGGCAGTCTCGGTACATGGCTTTCGAGATCAAAAGTGATCAGATCCGAGTCGGATGGGTCGATGCCACCGATAGACGATAGCAAGGACTTCCTTTGAGAGGGGCAATTCTGGAGAACTTCTAGAGCAGACATAGCTGACGAAGCTTGGGCTAAGTCCTCAACGATGTTGTAGTGCTGAGCAGCACGAGCATTAGGGTTGTAAGAAGATTTCAGGAGTACACCTTTAGGAGGGGGTCGGATGGGCGTCTTAGTGCTAGGTCTCTCGATATGGAGCAGACCAAAGCTAGACGGAGGAGCGCTAGAGGGGACCTCAAGCTCTTTCTCAGCAGGCGACGGATATTCTTTTGCTCGAGTACTAATGTGGACGAGAATTGTCCCAGCCATAAACACTTGAGAACCAAAGGGAGAAGAAGATTGGGATGGGTCAACTACCATTTGAGTTTGTTGCAAGGGAAAAGGCTCTTTGAGCACGACAGGAGCCCCAAGAGCACCTTTCAACAAGCGACTAACCTCAGACAACCTCGGACAGTCTTTGGTATAGTGATCCTCGTCACAGATAAGACAAGGATACTTAGGCTTGTGTTTGGTTCCTTCCTCGGGTGGAGGTTTAGCGAAATCTTGCTTTGGTTGATCAGTTTTATCTTTTCCGTTTCCCTTCTTTTTTCCTTTTGAGGCTTTGTTCGCCATGGTGGATTGGATGGCGTTAACCTCGGAAGTATTACCAGAATTAGATATAGCCTGAGAAGTATTTTCATTCGAAGCATTCGACTTTTGCTTCCCAGGGTTCGCGAAAGATTTCTTAGCAGGCGAATTAACAGAACCAATAATACCATCAACAGATGGTGTTGGCGGGGCTTTGGAAGTTCCGGGCCTTGGGGCATCAGGAAAATAATCATACAATGTATCGGACTGGGAATAAACCAAGTAAAGGTATTGAGCATGTGTGATAACTTGTTCTTCAGTTACACATGCCCCCATAGCAATGTCCCGAGCTATGGGACCGACAAATGAAGTCGTGAACCAGTCAGTCAACAGTTGGTCGGGAATCCAAAACTTAATCAAGCGGCGACGTCATCTCCATTCATGGATATGATTAGAGATGTGTGTAGCTGTTGTCTGTTTAAGGGATGTCAGGAGATGTGTGCCCGTTTCATATCGAATCAGTAACTGAAAGTGAGTTAAAAATGCCATCGCCAATGAGTTAAAATCCTGAAAGGATCCGCGAGCTAACTCAATATACCACTTAGCAGTAAAGCTAGTGAGGGTGCTTTGAAAAAGGCAGAGCCAGATTGAATCATCAAGCCACGAATTTGACGAACACCATAGATGATAAGTCATAACGTAGGCTTGAGGGTCTTCTCCAGCTTTGCCATCGAATTTGGGACAATCACCGGGAATCTTAGTTGGAACCGGTGGCCAATACGGATTATGGAGGATAGGATCATTGGTCAGTTTGGACACATCCGGTAACTCCAACGTTGCTAAAAAGGGTAACTAAGGATTAAAGAACATCTGAGACTACGGGTAAGAGGTATTACCAGAGTTCCAACCAGCTACATGTTGCCCCCATTGATTCTGTCCGGACGGATTTGGCCCAGAAGGGTTCTGTCCGTAGGGAATTTGTCCATAGGGGTTATAGCTATAACCGGATGGCTGACCCTGGATTTACCCCCCAACATTCCATGGATTACCAACTTGGCCTGTAGGAGCAACATACAGTTGCTAGTAATTCTGATAAGGACTCACTTGCAGTTGTTGATAATTTTGATACGGGGCAAATTGAGTTTGCTCTTGGGATTGCTGGAAACCATAAGGCGGCTGGGCTCTATAATGAGCTTGGGGGCCAGACTGCATTTGATAAGGAGGTTGGGATTGAGATCCAACTTGCATTTGAAGACTAGCTTGGGTCTGGAACCCAGACTGGGGCTGAAAACTGGGTGGAGCTTGAGAAGCAACAGTCATTTGAGTGCCCGGATGAACAGGGCCAGATGGATGTCCTTGAGAGGATTGAGGCTGAGCCACCTGGCTAGAAGGTTGACCTAGTTGAGATTGAGATTGACCCATTTGCCTAGAAGGTTGAGCCTGCTGGGTACTGGGTTGTCCTTGCACAACTGAGGGCTATCTTGATGGATCGGATGGCTAAGCAGACTAGACAGTTGGTTGACCTGATTGGATTTGAGGTTGACCAACTTGTCCAGATGGTTGACCAGACTGGACAGTGGGTTGGCCTTGTTGTACGTAAGGCTAACCACCCTACCCAGGAGGGTATCCCTGCTGGACCCCAGGTTGACCTTGTTGCATGTAAGATTGTCCTGGATTTCCAGAGGGTTGCCCAAGATAAGTAAAAGATGAACCACCATAGACCGAAGGTTGTCCCTGGACGGGTTGTCCTTGTGGGCCTCTAGATTTCCCTGGATAAGATTGTCCGTAATATTGCTGCCCATAAGAGGGTTGTGTGTAAGACGACTGACCTTGATAAGGCGGTCCTTGAAAATTTGCATGGGGTACTTGGCCACCACCATAACCAGTGGTACCCCAAGCAACATCTAACGGGACTGTGACCTCAACCGCAAGCTGAGATGGCAAAGGCCCGTGGTGATAAAGGTGAGCTCCTTGAGAATCGTAATAATGAAATGGGCCTTGCGTGCCCGGATTCTGAAGAGCATGGAAATTTTGATCGTATGCCTCCTGTTGGAATGGAACTAGAAGAAGGTGGGGCATTAAGCGTAGGATCAACAGCTCCGGATGTGGATACCGATGGGCCACTATTCACCAATCTAGGGGAAGGTCCAGCAACAGTGGTCACAACTGAGGATGCAGTGACGGCACCAACAATAGGCATTGAAGAAACCACACAGATAGTTGGAATCGTCGGGACTGAAGTGACAGTTGTATTGTGAATTTGAGGAATAAAAGACTCCGAAGTTGGAGTGATGGTATGAGACCACATAGAACTCGTAAAGGAGGTCCTAGAACCTATAACATCCCTCAAAGCCCTATAGCGTAAGGGCAACCTGACACCAAGAGGGGTGACACTGAAGGGTGGAGTTTCCGCTGGGATAGGAATTTCACCGCTCATCACAACGGATCCTTCACTTGAGATGGGGGATGTGTCATCCATGTCAGAAGAAGACATTGGGATCGAAACACTAGGAGGACTAACAAGAATATCTTCTTCGGAAGGCTCCCAAATGGGGTTCCAATGAATATCATAAGCCTCATCTTCTTGAGCGCGAGAGTTGATCGGTTGGATACTCGGAATAACAGGGAGAGTATCACTACCAACCAAGATCTCAGGAGCAATAGAAGAGGGAGACCCTTGGTCACTTGGAATAGGAGACGGGATCAGTGATTTTGCCAGGATGATTCGATTAAAAAATCATAGGAAAATTAATAGGAAAGAACCCTACTCAAGCTAATGCAAACAAGATTTAATAGGATAAATGTGAACATCGCCGAATAAATTTTAAGACACAAGAACACAACTTGACCTTTTCATCTTTAAAGAGTCGAGAAAATGACCAAAAGATGACTCTAGTCGCCTTCGAATGCTTAATGAGCCTGAAGTGACAAGTGCTCAGATGAACCTTTTCTTTTAGGGAGTCCGAAAAGGAGTGAAAGTGACTACTTTGGAGAACTAGGCAAAAGGTTTACCAGATAATCCGTAAAATTGCATATACACCTTGGCAGTCGTATGAAAACCAAGGACTTTCCGTACGGCAGTCAATCTTCCTGATTGCTGTGTTTGGTGCATTACGGTTTGTAAGGCAACATACATGGTTTCCTATGGATAAAGGATGATAAACCTAGTGGGGTCTCCCAACATATACTCGACGATACATGGGAGCACAATTCCGTACTAGACCACTATTGAGTCACAGAAGGAGGAATCACCCAACCTTGAGTGGAAACAAAAGTGACTAGGTTTAACGACGTCGGAGCACGTCTCTAGCCTAGACCTCTAAATAGTATGCGTTATGTTCTAATGCATTATTAGATTCATTTAGTTTATTTAGAGTTGATCTTGGATTATGTTTTAGTTTTCAGGCCTTACCGTGTGTATATAATAAATCCTAGGATACAACTAGAATGCACGAAAGATCCTTTTTCTTCAATGAACACCTACCTATGGGAGGGTAGAGAGATCATTTCCAAACCAAGAAAACCAAGACAACAAAGGCAGTCACTCAATGCATACAGACACCAATTCCTAAAGTGCACGTATACTACTAATGAGAGATCTTTATCATTCGCTTTCCAATATGCAAACTTGAAATGCAAATTCACTTTCACTTTCGTACTAAATGAATGCAACCTTTTTTATTTTGATGTCTTTAAATCTAGAAGAAACAAATAAGCAACAAGCAAGTTTGGAAAAGCGTGGTTGATCCAAACAATTGTAATCTATGTTCGGTAGCGAAAAGAAATTGAATCAATGACAAAGATTGGTTCAATAACATTCACTAAACAATCAACCAGAAACAAGCTACGGGGAAGGCTCAATCAAACCAACAAGAAGCCGCAAACGAACCTTGAGCAAACAAGCAACGAAGCCAACAGATTCAAGGAACTTGAAATAGTGATCTAGGTCACATAAAAAAAAAACAAGATTCATTCAGAAAAGCTCACAAGAAAGTGCCTTAACCATGAACAGTGAAAAACAAGTCATTAAACAAGCGAGAAAAGCAAGGGACCAGTAGGACTGATGGACTCAGGAGGCAGAATTGAGAAAATTAATTCTACAGCAATCAGCGTGGGTAATACACAAGCAACAAGCGCTGATAAAGCACTAGTCGTGGCAACAAAGCAATGTTAGCGCAGAAGTACACGACTTTTCCGCGATGGTCCGATTTCTAGAACCGTCGCGACTATTAGGTGTAATTACGTGATGAACAAGATATTATAAAAGGGTGATCACGATGACAACACGACTATTAAAATTAAATCCGCAATGATGTTTAAAACAATGACAGGCGAACCAAAACTCCCAAATCAAAAACAGCCAATCCTTCAATCAAATAGGGGTATTTCCCAAATCAACCCAGGAAACTCAGAGAACTGATAACTAATCCCCAAAAATTCAAAAGAGACCAAATCAAAAAAAATAAAGGCAAGAGCAAACAAGAAAAACAATGGCCAAAACTCTCCCCAGCCGAGTCGCCAATTTGTGATGCAAGAAAGTGTTCCCTCTGCGGACAGAGGCAACCCCTCTAGCCCTAGAGTGGGTCTAGTCACAAACAAGGACAAATCAACAATAGCTTTCCTTCAACAGTTAAAGTTGGAGGCCTACCTCAATCGGTGGTCGATGGAGTTCTGTTGCACTGCTCCAGCTTTCACTTCTTTCTCCTCAGTGAGTGATCAACCTGAAACAAAGCAAAGGAAATACAATAAAGCACGTAATTGGATACAACAATGAACTATTTACTCACAAAGTCAAGAAGTGATGAGCTATCAAGTACATTACATACAAGACATAGGAAAATATCATTGATTTCATTAATAATGAAATAAGAGTCAGCTTACAACCAAAGTCTTGACGTCACAAGCCTTCTCAGAAGGGTCCAGCCAGCATGTTCTTCAAGCATTCACTCTTTGGAGATGGATCTCCCAACATACAAGAGCTTTCTCACTCATAAGCTTTACACAAGATCAAGGGCACTTCACAACCTTCCACAAGCTATCAACAATCCCACACTTGTCACTCTCACACCAGCTATTAAGTAAACTCACAAACACTAACAACACTACTCAACTAGCCAACTATCAGAAACTCTGGAACTAACAATGCATAGCAATGGTGGGAGTTCAAATATGAGAAGGAGTCTCCATGAATGGGGGAAAGGAGAGCTTATCACCAAGGAAGGTAGCACAATTGACGGAACTGCCACACCAAGGAAGGAAGGGCGACATAAACAAGGCCAACAACCAGGTCTGGAGTCATCTAGAAGGTCGACTGTTGGAACAATTTGCCCAATCTGGATCATCATGGGCACAGAACTGAACTTTAGCGTTGTCATCGCAAGTGATCAGTGCAGATAGTCAGATCATCGCCGAAGAGACCACATAGCCCCGCACTGGTGACTAAAATCGAGCCATCGCGGGAATCAAGTGTACTTCCGCGATGGCAGCGCGGTCAGTCTGTTCATGAGCGCCTTTCAGCGCGTTTATTTAAACCAATAGCCGCGATGAGGTAGACAACTTTGGAAAAGTGGGTCAATTGGCAACTTAGGAGAGCATTTGTCTGTGATAGGCATGTTTGACTTGGTCACATGACACAGTGGAAAGAACTAGGAGTGAAGGCGGTGATAAATTACTGTGTAACAATGGATCTAGGATGATTTTTAATTAGTTAATATAAACGGATTTACACTTTTTATGTTTCTAAATAAATATTTATCAAGAAAAATAAATTTATATGAAATCTTATAATTTTAGTGGAAAGAAATAGTGGATTTATATTAATCATGTGATTTTAGCCTAGGTTTTATATTTACCTAATAAAAAAAACATTAGTCATAAACAGTCATCCAATAAAATAATATTAAATTTCACCTAACAACTTTTTTCAATAAGGAATTATTCTTAGAGTTGGTATACTTTTCCATGAGAAGATTAAATGATTCACCTACCTTAAAATGATTCATCTCCAATTATTAATACTATAATAAATATCACATTCTTAATTTTTTCCTTAGGCCCTTATCCTTCGCCTTCCTGCTTGTATCCTCTTGTCACTCATGTCCAAGGGTTATCTATTCCCTCTCATCAATATTATGTTGTTGTTATTTTCTTTTTTCCAGTTCAATCTTATGACTAGAGGAAAAGGTGTCACCACCATGGAGGATGTTGTGATGTCTCAGGGCCCTCCACATCTAGAGCTTAGAGAGATGTTGAAATATTTTCCAGTATCTATCATAGCAATAACCCCTCCCCTTTCTAGAAAGAAATTGAAAAGGCAAAGGAAGAAAAGAGCACACATAAGAACTCCCTTGAGAGTGGGTATTGTGACAAGAGCCATTATGTTATGGACAACCATAATAGTGCATGATCACCATAGAGTATTTGGTCCAAGTTGTAAAGCCTAGCCATAGGCATGATGTATTCCCCGAGGTTGTTTTCAGATTTGCTATTTAGACATACAAGTAGCTAGCCTGCACATGATGTCTCAAGTTGTGGAATGAACCACTTGAATTCGGAAACCTTTTATTTGGTCTTATAGTCCATTATTCTAGTGATAGGGGAAAAATGTATTTCCTCAGAACAACTGATGTCCAGAGGCTCTTTGTTGAAAGGAGCCTCCAATTGACCTCTTCTAAGAGATATTTAGAAAAAGTACATAAGTCCTTAAGGCCCCAACCACCCCATGCATTTTATATGTTAAATTATTTATTAATAATAATAATTTGATTTTAATATTGTTGTCAAATTAGATGTTATAGTGGTATATGGGATCTTTTTGTTTATCTCTTTATGTGTAGGATAAAAGAGTCATTCGGTGCAACAATTGGATTTGATTATTATTTTTGGCTATTTTTCTAATCCATGCATTTTCTGAGTGTATTCTCATGTCGTGTACCCTTTTTGAAGGCATGATGAGTTTATTGTGAGATGTGTTTTGGCAATTCAGAGGAGATGATAAAAAGGAGGAGATTCCAAATATTTTGTTGGTGGCATAATAAAATGTCGGGTCATTTTTATGTGGATGTAGTTCATATTGGGTAAACCAAGTAAATTGTTTCCTTTGAATTTGTTATGATTTATGGCTATGTGTGCCTATTTTATTTTTATTTATCTCTCATTTTTGTGAGAGTGGATGACATAGTGTTTGTGGATATGTATAAGATTGGGAATTGATTATTTCTTGAATGTTTGGATTGGAAATATGGACATTTGTTGTTGAAATATGGTTTGAAGCACATACCATGGTGCTATGGATGGAAACCTTGCTAATTTCTTTGTTTTAGTGAAAACTCCCAACAATTTATGAGATGAGATGAGTCATATGAAGGTGCTCGTGGTAGAGAGCATAGATAAGAACTCCCTTGAGAGCAGGCATTATGACAAGAGCCAATATGTTATGGAGAGACATAGTAGTGCATGAACACCATAGAGTGTTTGGTCCAAGTTGTAAAGCCTAGCCATAGGCATGATGTATTCCTTGAGGTTGTTTTAAGACCTGTTGTTTAGGCATACAAGTAATGATCCTGCACATGATGTCACAAGTTGTGGAAAGAACCACTTGAATTGGTACAAGGGTAGCATTTGTACTTGCATGTTAGAATAAGGTTGGTTTGTTGTAACACTTATTATTCATGAATACATGTTGTATTGCAATGGCACATGGAGTTATATATGCTTATGATGGATTGATGGGGGGAATGTGAGATGGGTAATGAGCCATCTATGGGAAAAAATGTCATAGAAAATTGGTGGATACAATTAATACTCATGGATTTTGATGGATGGTAAATATTTTATATGGAAATCAACAACAATATTGAGACCTAGTTAATCTCCCTAGGTAAAATTTAAGTGGGGGATTGTTAGGCAAAACTTGTTGGCAAAGGCTCAATGTTTTGGTAACTCATGGTTTTGGCCATGGTATTCTTATGTTATGTAAAATATTTAAAGTGATGATGAATCCATTAGAAGATGTCTTTTGACAATTATGAGGCCATGGTAAAAGGAGGGGAAGACTATAAAAATCCCTAAAGGTTTGTTGGTGAGATTAGGAAAGGCCTCACCATTCCTCTAGAATGTAACTTATGTTAGATGAACCACTTAAATATTGTCATGTAAATTTGTTATGATTTATAATTATGTGTTACATACTAAAATCATTTATCAACTTGTAGAATAGTAAGTCACATGAATATGGTTATAAAAAATAGTATTTCCTTATAATAAATTGATGTTAAAATTTATAAAGATGTACCAACTATATTCCTCCCAATTTGAAATTATAACATTTTAAAAAATAACATGTTATTAAGAACCTATAATTTCTTATCAACTATGTTAATAGTGATCATGACTATTTTAAGATATTTTATAAACTAACCCACTCTATAGCAGAGTATATGTCTAACACTGTTCATCCGTCATCAAAATTGAAATTTTTCTCATGTCCACCAAACAAAATATTTTAAAAATAAATAAATAACCATACAAAACATTTAAATAATGTCTACTCATAAAAAAAATTGCAAGTAAATTAAATCCCTATAAACTCATCAATTACACTGATTTAAATTTAAAATCTATTTTACCTCTCACCATTCTAATTCTTTTGGGTACTGGATTGAAATGCCTCATCCACTTACTTCGGTCCAATTCAAATTGAGGATAAACAATGTACCGCACTGTAATAATGTGACATGGTAAGAGGATAACCAAATGCACCACACTAATACAGTTCTTACTTTTGGAATACCGCGAAATATGATGGGGATTTGTGTGAAAGGCTCTCTTGCATCCATTGACTTCGGTATTATTGAACTGGCTAACCATCGTTGGGCATTATGGTAAAGGCAATGGTTTATAATGGGATTTTTTGAAAGTTTTTTTATAGATTTTTTTAGTCAAAATCCTGTAGCAATTTATTGGAATCTCAAGTTTGATAATTAGTTTCTGTACAATCAAAGCGTCTTAAGAGTTTATTCAGGAATCCAAATATACAGTGAAAAAACCATTTTGATCTAACCTAAATTTCTTCCACATTCCGTCACCGAAATCTCCATGGTAAAGTTATCTCTTTTGAATACCGCTAAATAAAATAAATTTCGAGCAGGACGGTAGCGTATAGAGCGGTTATCGAGGCTCAAACAGTAGAGATTCGAATATCGAATCAAAACAAAATCAGCATACAGAACGACACCTCAAAGATGATGATTGTGGGATTCGGCGTCACTGTCAAAAGGACGGTGGTGTTTAGATTTTATTTTACAGTTCAATGGACCAAATCTTTGAGTTGGATTTCGGGTCGTGTACTTCAATCCAGTCTTGTACTGCCGGTACCCAGAATGGAAGGGATTGGATTGTGGTTCTGGTGCATGCCAAGGTCCAGAACTATATGTTCTTTAGCCAGGTCCCTTTTTAGCAGATCGCTAATTTCAAGAAGCTATCAATCCTAGCACTACAGTTGCATTCCGTGAATCGTCACATCTCTTTAGCACGGCATCGGCCACAAGCCTTCGACTGTGCTGTTACTCTTTCTTTGGTCAAATGTAATTAATTATAGCACTGGTGTATTGTCATCTTCATCTCGTGAGCTGGCTCTGTATAAACCCCTAGAGCCTCTCATTTCAACCCAATGGAACGAAGCAGCCTTTGCGTGTTGGGCACATCTGCCCACTTTAAATGTGTCCCCATGGATCATGCCTCAGCAAGATATCAGAATCCCAAGTTGGATGCTTAGTCCATTGCAAGCAATCATGGTGTCTTTTCTTGCTTTTATTAAAACTATATAATCTTTTCAGTGTAGGAGTTTTCCAGATTTCTCCCACCCTTTTTACGTACATGATATCTAAGGTTTAGGAGTTTTCAAGTGCTTCTTTTTATGTATATTTCCACAGTGGTTAGTCATGTTGTAAAATTTATTTATTTTTATGTAAATCCGCAGTGGTTAGTCATGTTGTAAAATTTATTTGCAGGTGAGGAACAGGTGAAATTTCTGACATTTTAAAGTTTCACTTTTTCAACTCATGATAGATGAAGTGTTCAGCACAAATATTGATATTTCTGATATTTAACGTTTCACTTTTTCAACTTATAATAGATGAAGTGTTTACCAGAAATATTGATAGATGAAGTGTTCATCAGAAATAAAAATATAGAATGTTTCACCTCTTCCCACACAGTTTTCACCATAAATAACTTCATACAGTTTTCAAGGTTTCAAAAAGTTTGTGATTTGCTTTAAAATGTTTTCGTATGGTGGTGTTATGTGGGTGTGTATGTAGGGTTGGAGGTTTTGTGTTTCTTTCATATTTCTGTATATCTGTTAGTGCAGATTCTTTATAGTGTTATGTTTTTTCTTTCCTTAAAGGCCTGTCCTGTGTGTAGCTTTTTGTTTTCCGATATAAGATAATTTGAAGACATTTATTGAGATTTAATGGTCTATAAATGGAAACATGCACAAGCTGACGGGGCGCTTCCTTCAAACCAATCAATTGCTGTGTAGGGATGATTCGACTGCTGGTTCATGGATTCTATTACATTGTCACGTTGCTGGAGTTATTTTTCGTGGCAAGATAATGGTGTGCATGACACAGGAGTTGGAATGCCATTATGCGGCATTATATTGGATTGAAGGGAGCTCCTCGCAAGCCTCGTGCTGGGCCCAATAACGGGATTCTATTACATTGTTATTTTGCTGGAGTTGTCTTTTGTGGCAAAATAATGGTGTGCATGGCACAGGAAATGGAATGCCACTATGCGGCGTTAGGTTGGATTGAAGCGAGCTCTTCGCAAACCTTGTGCCGGGCCCAATAACTGGATTTGCATCAATCTTTCCTCCAGCTGTTTTACTCAGGCTCTCGTTTAGGTTTTCACAGGTAGAAAACATCTTATCTGTATTTGAGCATATTCAAATTCCTCAGCATTTTGGTGTAGGTATTACAGCTAGGTTTCCAGGCTGAATGTTACAGCTAGCACCGTTAAGGCAGCTAGGTGAGAAAGCCATTCTTATTTGATTTACTATTTATTTTTATTGGTTGATTCTAAGAATATATTGAAATTTGATAGACAGAAACAAGATGAGAAATTTACATGAGATATTCATACAATCGTTTTCACCGGTGTAACAGTCCATAATGTACAGCAACTGAAGTCCATCAGCAAGATGAATGCAACGCTGTATCAAACATGTTTTATCTCCCTGCCATTTGCATGGAAGGCAGTTCAATCTATTGATATAAATTTGTTCAATTGTCAAGTGAGTGCAGATGGGTTGGTTAGTTGTTTTTATAACCACTTGGGTTGGAATCTCATACTATAATATGTCTATGATATTTCTAATTATGATGCTATGACGTATTTGATTATGTAACGTGATTATCAACCTTGAATATGGACGTAGCTTGTACAAGATTGCTCAGTTGTCCACAGCCTTCATTTTCTGCTCAAACAAAATTATTGATTTGTTCATTGTGTCCATTCAGTGTTCAAACAAATCGCCTGTGTGGATTCCTATACATGGCTATAATCTCAAATATTTTTCAAATATTTTCCTGTTGGCAAGGGGTGGCGTTTTATTGATGCCGTACGCTTAAGATAAGCCAAACGTCGGTGCAGGCTCTATTTTTTTAATTCGTAAATTTATAACGTCGGTACTGATGTCGTACGCTTAAGATAAGCCAAACGTCGGTGCAGGATCTATTTTTTTAATTCGTAATTTAATAACGTCGGTGCAGGATACATTTTTTTTAATTCGTAAGTTTATAACGTCGGTGCAGCATCCATTTTTTAATTCGTAAGTTTATAACGTCGGTGCAGCATCCATTTTTTAATTCATAAATTTAAAATGTCGGTGCAGCATCCATTTTTTAATTCGTAAATTTAAAATGTCGGTGCAGGATCAAATTTTTTAATTCGTAAATTTATCTACGCCATTACGGTCACAATTTCAACTCTACAACTGTGAACGACTAAAGGCTTTCATTTGTACATTTTTCCGCTGTTATTTATGGACAAAATAAATAGTTCAGCCCAAATGGCTTTCACTTGTACATTTTTCCGCTGTTATTTATGGACAAAATAAATAGTTCAGCCCAAATCTATGGTATTTGTGCAGAATTTAATAACTATGTAAGTATATCGACAATGAAAGGGTAAGGTTAATTAGCTTGTTATTGGGCATTAAATGTCTTGGTACATGCATATTCTATAACAAAATAATATATAGCTTTTTTTTTTTTAATTTATGTAGCCACCAAGGCTGTGTGTTATTTTGTTATAGAGCATGTATGTATAGGGCATTTAATGCCCTATGGCAGGTTGGTTAGCCCTTGTCTTCTTACAACAGTAAGATACTTGTTCGGTTTTGGTTTACTTTAAAATGAATTGATTTCAAAAAATAGATAAAGTTGAACCACACAACAGAACCATATGAGAGTAAATTACGTTAAACATAAACATGTTCAATGTGAAATAATAGGGGATTTGGGCATAAGAAGTAGTAGTCGCGGGATATTGAGTGATTGGACTTGTTGGGAAGGTGATATGACTCAATGCGAGGCAGAACATGATTTTAGGATATGAGTGCAGGTTGGGGGAATCAAATCTAGAGGAAGATCAATTCATAGCTCGCAAAAAGGAAAGCTTCAGGCTGGAGAGGACAACAACAATGAGAGCTAGCTGGACCAAAACAATGAACAAGGGATTATGTTATGTAATATAATGTCCCCTTTTGCTTGAAGGGGGTGGAAAATCTTGAATTTACGAGTATGCTTAATGTTTTCTCCAGGCTGGAGAGGACAACAACAATGAGAGCTAGCTGGACCAAAACAATGAACAAGGGATTATGTTATGTAATATAATGTCCCCTTTTGCTTGAAGGGGGTGGAAAATCTTGAATTTACGAGTATGCTTAATGTTTTCTCATTTCACAAGTCCTCACAGAGTCTTCGACTGATGGTCAGACTCATAGCATGGGCCTTCACTAGCATGAGAGTTGCAAAATATCAAGTTGGAAATGAAGAGAGGAAGTTGAAAAGCTAGACTAAGGGGGCTTGGACCTTCCTTCACAGTAGTACCACAAATCCAAATGATGGAAGGAAAAAGCCCACAAGTAGTTTGGTGGTACAACGAAGGCTCTAGAAAATGGATGAGTAAGTTTGACAATGTCTCGAAGATGCAAAGGGTGGAGAGGTTGCCATCTTAATTCATTGGTTCATCATAATTTGTAACATGTGTGAATGCATGCGGGAAGTTTTCCAGATCATCTTTCTCTTAAATGCTTATAGAGGTGGCAAGGTCGATGACACACTAATACTTTATTGGAGTAATATGAAAACACACACCATTAAATAAATAAAAAATATTAAATAACATCATAAAATATGTTATATCAAAAATTATAAGATTTAATAGATGATTAATTCTTATTTTTCTACTTTTAAGGCTACCCTTCTAAGTTGGAATTTCATATAGAATGGTGGATTACAATGGAAAAAAATATCATGGTCTATTTTGAGAGCAAATTGAATATCATATTCAAGAGACTTGGTTTTCTAGCTTTTCTTTATATATATAATAAATATAATTGCTCATCACTATCATCAAATCTAATTTAACTTAAAAATCAATAATAACCTCCATCAATTATATAATCATTTTCCAAGTATAATTGCAATATGAGAACTATATAAATAAAATATTTTTAATGACAATTAAATATTAACTTACCTTACCTTAGTTCTAGTTCTAGGGTGACCTTGTTTTACTTGTAATTTCAAAAAGATGGTAGATTAGTTTTGGGAAAAAAATTATTGATTATTTTGAGAGTGGATTGAATATCATATTAAAGAGTATTGATTTTTAAAGATACATTGAAGTTTTTTTCAGAGTGAAAGTAAACAAATAAATTTTCATTTCATGATAAATTTGGAAAGAATGACTAATTTCAATTTCATATTTTTGTATTATAGTGGGAAAAGTAATAAATTTTCATTTCATGATAAATTTGGAAAGAATGACTAATTTCAATTTCATGATGTTGTATTACAGTAGGAAAAGTAATAATTTTTCATTTCATGATAAATTTGGAAAGAATGACTAATTTCAATTTCATGATATACAGAAATAGAGGAATTTCATGTGGATCACATGTATTTTTTTACACTTTTTCCATTAGTGTTGTAAGATAGACTATAACTGTTTATGGAATTTACTAATTTTTCTTAATAAATGTGGTTGATCAATCTTATTCTTTATAACTTTAGAGAGCATAAAATGTTAAAGGTTGTAGCAATAAAAACATATATATTTGGTTGGAACCCAATCAAATTATAATTATGTTAAATAAAAGCCATATTTTTATCCTAAGCTAGAGGATGTGAATGATTATACATATGCAATGCATGCATTAATATTGTATTGACTACTTGTGTTGAGGCACCCCTAGGTGGAAATCTAGTGAAAGGATTAAATTTAGTTTTTAACATTCATCACAATTCAATTCAAAAACGATAGGGAGTATGGTAAAAATGATAGATATTATGGAATATGGTAAAAACTCTATGGTAGCCTCACATTTTCCGTTTACTATAGATTTAGGTTTTACCTCCAATATATCCTATAATTTTTTCCTTGCTTTTAGCATCTTATGTTTCCTCCACTTTAACCTTGATATTTGATTGTATTACTCGTTTTCCAAATGTTTTAAGCTTGGTTTTTTCCTTCACTTTAGCCTCTAGTTTTACCTCCATTTTTGTTTTGAGTGTCAACATATTATTTTTCCTCTATTTTTGCTTTAGCTATCAACACATTATTTTTCCTACATCTTATCTTTTTAACTCCACTCCCATATATAAAGCAGTCAAAAGAGTTTCCATAGTAATTAAAATGATATTCATATAACCATATATTTAAACGTAAAAATAATACTTACATTAGTATATATCAACATATATTACTATAATAATTCAATATATTTTCCATATAATTATTTAAACTATTAATATTATAAATCACTAACATCTACATAATCATCATAGTCATAATCTTCATCTTAACTAAATTCCCAAACATCCTCATCACCATTGTCGAAATCCTCCTCTTACCCTTCCTCATCCCAAGCATCCTCATCATCATTGTCCAAATCCTCCTCTTACCCTTCCTCAGAGTTGTAGTAATGGAATCCCATCAACAACATCATCCATAACCTTCTGCATTAATCCCATTTTAATAAAGTCATCATCATCTTGAGGCTTGAAGTAGCCTTAAGTTGGTGGACATGGAGCCCTCCTGTTTTTTAAAGTCTTGTAGTTCGAACTTCATATTCAAGCATCCATTTATCAACTAAGCTTTTCTTTTTGTTGAACGCATTTTGAGTTGCATGTAACTGAGAATCCTATTTGGTCACTTTGCCTCGTGTTTGAATGTATCCTTGAGTTTTACATCACGCTTCTTGATTTTGGTAAGTGATTTTTATCAAATCTCCTTTGTGCCTTAATAATTTCACATTTCTTTTAATTACATTTTGCCTATACGACTATGATTTTGGAGTAGATTATCGTGGTTCTTATTGCATTCAATTGATGAACGCCCCATTTGAGTTTTCGTTTTAGTATTTTTTATTCTTCTGCATAGGTTTTATTGCCTCATTTACACAAGCAACAATTATATAAAAGTCAAAGATATAACCATCCAACAAATGACATGAGACTATACAATATCCAGGTTGGTTGATAAGTGGGAAAGGACAAAGTGTCGCACTTGCCTATAAATGGTATAAGGCTAACAAAGACTTCAAGCGTATATCATTGCCTTTAATATTCATCTAATGAAGAATTATCTTAACTAAGTGGCTCACACAATTGTGTCAGATGATTCATAATACGTAGCGGCAAATGCAAGAAAGGGCAGAAAGGATGACATGTAAAGTAGTGCAATAAAGAAAAATAATTGATTCCGCACAGTTGAAATTTGTTTATAGCGTTTATAGCGTTGTGTAAGGTATTTTATGCATTTCTGAACACTTGAAGTCTCAAATAGTTATGTGATGGAAGTGGTTCATTTTTCCTTATTTTCCTAGTCGATGCATTTGGTGCTCGAAGGCCTCCTCCATGGTTTAAAATATGTTCCATAGGTAAGGATATTAGTAATTTCAAGTATTCATGATAATAGTTCGATTCAAATTTAGATACTACAAACTAATTGTCAAATTTATAGACTCAACAAGGTTATATTTTTTTTCAAAGTCCTATAACTATGAAAATGTGAATTAAATGTTTTCCACAAATAAGTTAAAGTTCAATACTCGTGTTATCAAAGTTATTGATATGAAGTTAGAGTAAGGATTCAAATTAGTTGCTTGGAATCTATCAATATAATCTATGTTTAGAAACAAGCATTTTGGAAATCTAAGGTAAAAAAACCAAAGGAACTTTGTTGGCACTTCATTTAATTTAGGTTAATGGTTTAATAGGAATTCTTCAAGTTGTTTTTGTTGTTGTTGTTGTTTTTTTTGACACATGATGCTTTCTAAAATAATATACAACATAGAAAAACAGGTTTCAAGTCTTTCTTCAAGATGTGAAAAACCTTGAACCAAAATGTGCATGGTCCTCTATGACCACCTATGAGCCATGAACGGCCATGAACTTATTGAATATCCATAGAATATAATTGTTTGCATTAGAGGAAATGAATTTAGAATTGAGGAGTGAATATGTGAATGTTTAAACATACCATAAAATATCCCTTAATTCTTTAATGTATTTTATTATGTAGGAAACTAGGTCACTCACTTTGGGAGCATGTGGGTTTCAAATTATAGTGATTTACCCCACGAAGGTAAAATCATAGAGAATGGAACTCCTCAAACACCTGAAGTGATAAATTGAGCCTTGATGCTGTGGGTAGGAGAAATTTACCTATTTTGGACAAGGATGCCAAAAGTTACTATGTTCATATGTTTTTTGAAGAAAAATTAAATTGCTAGTATAAGAGGGTAGTTTTCCTCCAGGTCTAATGATTAAACATTTATCACTTCAACCTAATTATAATTGGATTTTAAATTGCACATTGAATGTAGTTTCCTTTATTATTTCGATGACAAAGTCTTTGGGTTAATTAATGTTACATGCTTCCTTCTCTGTTTTCATTTCTTATCGTCTCAATTGTATTGATCTCCCTCATCATTTTTGGTTTCCCTCTCAATTTTTCATTTAAAATTTTAGACATGATATCATTATAGGTCATTACTAAAAGTAGGTGAGAAGCTTACTATTATGAGCCTATTTTTCTTCAATTATGCAATTTAAGTAGCTTTTATGTGATACATTACTATTGCAATAAAAATCTACATTACACCCTACATTCCATAAACATATGAATTTATGGTATTCAATTTAGCTAATTCATCCCATTATTTGACCATTTTATAGGGTGCACAAATTATTGTATTTTCATTATGCAATATTTATAGAAAATAATTAAAGTTCTACATGGTCAATCATAAATGAAAAACGACTAAATAATAGATGATTAATGCCCTCATACATTTTTAGATGGCATATTTGGTATGTGTGGATGCTCTAAAAACATTGTTTCATTATTAAAATTTATATACTCTTCAATGATTTCCACTAAAACTATTATACATCAAAAGAGTTCATGTGGAGACTAGATCCAAAAAGGAATTTCATTATCTACCCATAAAAAATGGTCATGGGTCACATTTTGTAAAAGCGAAAAATAGGAGTGAGTTTACACGACTAAAATTGCTTTCAATAAACTTGAAACCATCATTATTTTCTCCCAACATTAATAGTGTCATGGATAATAGCTAGCTTCCATGATTCTTCACCAAATATGGGGTTTTCCTCTTCCTACCAAGTTTTCGAGCTTTAGCACACAAGGATATAAAAGAATTTCCCAAAGAAATGCTTTAGACCTCTTCTTGCTCAAAGAAAGGCATATCTCCATGTGTATTAATATGAATCTCTCCTATCATATTTGGAATTAATATAGGCTTTTTTCTTTCCTTATCATAGTCCATGCTTGGATTCTGGACTATAGAGTTGATATTACATGTTTAACCCTTGGTTTAACAAAGTTGTGCATGCCATTACATAATTAACTTATAGGTACAAGTGTAGATCTATGATAAATCCTATGATTATAACAAAGGTTATGGATATTCCTTGTAACACCCTCCTCTAACACTTACCCAAGCTAACCAGTCCGTCAGTGTAAAAATGTGACTAAGAGTTACTATGATATGACTCAAACTCCTAGATCACCTTAAGGAAGTGGAATCGACACAACAAAAACTTTACTAACCTCCCTCATGAGTTATAAGACCACAAGGGGCTAATTAACCACACTAGGTGCCCAAACCCTAATTTAACTTACTTTTTAACTGAACTAGAACCTTACTCACTCCAATGACAAGCCCTCTATGTGACTGTAACCCTCTAGTTGCTCCAACTACAAACTTTTTCAGTTAGTTTAGTGTGAGTGACTACGAGATTTTAGCCACCTTTTAGTGCTAGGACCCAGATCTCTACCTGGAACTTGATGAAACACTATGCAGTGATAAATAACAAGAAGACAAGGCCTCTAAATGCAAAACTTAAACAAGGACCTGACCTTAGTCATCCTAACCATGACAAGCATTTCATCAAACACATCATTAACATGTAATGTACAAGTCATAAGAACAAATTTGAATATAGGGACCTCATACTTATCTGAGAATCATCAAGAAGGTCTGATGTCTTCTCACCATAGCTATAGTATCATCTACTATATCATTCATTCATTAAAATTTCATTTACCAATCAAAACATGATAAGAGTCATAACTAAATTCTGTCATAAAACATGTTAATAACCAGCATATAACTAGAGAAATATCAATAATAGAACAACTATTGAAGACACATAATAACAAGTACATTTACACAATACACAAATGGAAAAGAGCTCTTATTAACATATGTAAATCCAACCAAGTCAGGGACTTCCACGTACCACCCGACCATAGATTGGGTTGAACCAAATTTTTCTTTTATCCAATCACCCCAATGTCATATTTGAAGAATTTTGAATCTGGGACAATCTCTCCATGCGCTTGTAACCCTCCATTCACTCCCACAAAAATTCCACCATGTGACTGCAAACTTTTTTAGCTAGTTCTGTGCCAATGATCGTGGGATTTAAGCCACTTTTTGGGCCTCTACCCAAAGCATGATGAAACACTTAGAAGTGATAAACAACAAGAATACAAGGCCTCTAATGTAAAATTTGAACAAGGACCTGACTTGACTCATCCTAACCATCACATCATGAACATGTGATGTATAGGTCATAAAAACACATGTGAACATAGGGACATCATACTTATATGAGAATCGTCAAGAAGATATGATTCCTTCTCACCGTAGCTGCATTATCATATATTAGGTCATTCATTCCTTAAAATTTCATTTACTAATCAAAACATGATGAGATCCATAACAAAATCCTGACATAAATCATGCTTATAACCAACATGTAACCATAGAAATATCAATGATAGAACAATCATTAAAGACACATAATAAAAATTACATTTACACATAATAAAAAAGAGGAAAAGGGATATAATTAACATATGTAAATCCAACCAAGTCAAGGACATCCACGTACCACCCAACCATTGATTGCGCTGCACCAAATCTTTCTTTCATCCAATCACCCTCGTTCCATATTCCAAGCATGAATGTGGGACTCACAACAAAAAAAACAAGGATTCCTCATGCTTTACCACAATCCCACCATATATTGGTCAAGGATTCCTAGGCCCAAACGCTCATATATACAACCAAGATTTACCATATATCATGCCAAGGGACTCCTAGGCCCAAACAAGAAACATACACTACCAAGATCTACTACAATCCCACCACATAGCGTTCCAGGGATCACTAGGTCTATATAAGTATGGATGCCTCTGTATCTCCCCACCTAAACCATGAGGAATTTGTCTGTATCCACCCTTTATACTTTATCATATATCCCTCCATTCATTGGTTGAGGATTCCTAGGCCCATTGAGGGTATACAAAATCAGGCTTTACTACAATCTCACCTTTATCGGTCCAGGGATTCCTAGGCCTTATGATTTTTCCTAAGGCCACCTCACTCAATTTTGAAACCATTCAGAAATCTAGCTCAACCAAATGAAAGAAACCCATGACACCATGATTATCTGGAAAGGCTAAAAAGCACTCACTCTTTACAAAACCCATGCTTATGACAAAAAGAGAATGAAATACACACATGAATGTACCATTCATGCCAGAACTAGTAAGGAAATCATATATAAAACTCGATACATGTAAGTAATTTCGGTATAGTCGGTTGATCCAACTTTTCCTTTCTTGATCTTTACTTCCCTTCGCTTTCTTTTCCTTCCTTTAACTTCCTTTGTGCAATGCTAGAATTCTCCACCTCTAAGTGGGAAAGAGTATGAGACAATAGAGAGAATAGACAGAGCTCCAAGCTAAATCTGACAAAAGGTTGTGAACTAATCCTTAGAAGCCTTTTTATTAACAAGGCCTCTATTTTCTTAAATTTTCATTATTATTCATTCATTTTCTTCCTCACATGCAATATGTGACCTTTCACCTTCCTTTTCTCCCAATTTCCATTATTTTCATAAATAAAATTATAATTAATGCCTCTTGCCTTTCCAAATCCTCTGTCATTTCCTTTGTCAATTTCCCCTTATCCATAATAAGCCAAATGAACATGCACTAGGATATTCTTTCCAACATTTAGCTAAGAATATGTGTCCCATTACCTTGGTCTTATTTTTCCTTTATTAACTTTATTACATGAACTTTTAACTTGGGGTTATTACATTACTTAAGGGAACTTATCTAGCAATGGAGTAGATATCGTTTTGAGAAACCAAAAGCATGATAATTAAAAGGTTGGGTATATAAAAGGGGGACTACTAAGTTATTAGAAAGGACAATCAAGAGAATTAGTTTCGAATATTTTTCTCACAAAGACTGAAATTCCATGGATGGAATGATTAAGCATAGTTGAAAATTTGTCCCCATACTGAATAGAAAAGGCTAAAAAGAACTAAGAAATAGTGCATGGACAAAGGGAAGAGAATGGAAAAGAACAACCATATTTTTGGGAAAGTCTAAATAAGTTTAAATAAAAAGAGCTAGAGGATGGTTTTCTCATTGTAGTTGATTTAACTTATGAAGAAATAAGGTTGACAATTCTAAGGAATCTAATGAGCTTAAGTTTCTAGGTCTAAATATTTTATGCACAAAAAATATTTGGCTAAAGTATGGAAGACACATATATGAAGATAAAGGTAATGAAACCATGACAAATGCAACTAGTTACTATGGGTAACCACGTACCCATGTTAGGGACAAGAGGCATGGAGTATGTCATAAGATGATTACTCTTAAATAGTATGCATCAGATATTAAATATAGCCAACGATCTTGAATTCAAAGGAGGTAAAAGAATTAATGATGGTTATGAGTAAAATTTGAATAAGGAAGGAATGTATTTATCATGGAGAGAGGAATAATTTATATGAAAAAAAATTGAGAACTTGAACTATTTGTTAATTTGGCAGATCCATGACAAATGTAGGTTTTATCCCCGTATAGAAATTACCTGCATACGAATTCTAAAACAGAGAGATTAAAAAATGCGAGAGAGTAACACATAAAACACATATACACAGAGATTTTCCCCTAGATCCCAAAACCGAGACTACTAGCTTGATTTTTCATTATGTTCCTTTAAATGTTACATTACATATTTATACCTGCCAAAGTATCCAATACCATGGACCAAAAACCATCACATCCAAAACTATGGATCAAAAACCATTGCGTCCAAAACCATATGCAAAATCATGCACAAAACCATAGGTAGGTCCGCCCAACCTAATATAGGGTCCAAAAAACAAAATTTTCTGGGGCGTTGCCCCAGACCCCATAGAGGGGGGTTACCTACACCCGCCAAACCCCCTGTGAGCCCCCCGCTACATAATCAGCGCAATGAAGGGGGGGGCTCTGCCCCCCCTCTAACCCCCTGGTTAACTACGTGGGTAGTCATGGAAAGAATATAACACAACCAAACATTATCCCACTTGTTGTTTTCTTTCCACAGGGGGCCACAAGAGAGCTTAGTCATTTATCCAGCCCTGCAACTCCCATTGTTTCTCTACACCAAGAGAGCTTCTCAGAGCTCACAGACTTTGTCAATGCATCTGCAGTATTATTCAAAGTGTCCACCTTTACCAGCAAAACCTTTTTGTCTTCTATCATATCCCTCACAATGTAATACTGAACATCAATGTGCTTTGTCATTAAATGACATGCAGGGTTCTTTGCCAAAAAAATTACACTTTGGCTGTCACAGTCTATCCTTATAGCTCCATGTACTAACCCCATACTTGAACACAATCTCTGCAACCAAACTACTTCCTTGCTTGCGTGAGTGGTTGCCATGTATTCTACCTCTGTAGTCGATAGTGCCACTACAGATTATTTCTTACTCATCCAACTGACTGCACCTCCAAATAGGTTGAACACATACCCACTTGTAGATCTTCTTTGATCCATATCTCCACCCCAGTCTGCATCAACAAAGCCACGAATATCCAACACTCTATCCAGTCCTCATCTTCCTTCGTAGCACAAACCATAATCACTAGTGCCACGCAAATACCTGAAAACCCACTTCATTATTATCCAATGCTCCTTCCCTGGTTTTGAAATAAACCTGCTGAATACTTGCATTGCATGTGAAATATATAGTCTAGTACAGACCATTGCATATGTTAGGCTACCAACTGCACTTGTATATGGAACATGAGACATGTCCTCTTCCTCTTCTTGTGTCTTGGGACACTGTTCAGCAAATAACCTCACACCTACAAGAATAGGAACCTTCACCGGTTTACTATCTTGCATATTAAAACTCTGCAATATTGTCTTGACATAATTCCTCTGGCTTAATGAGGGCTTCCTCTTTTCCCGGTCTCTTTTAATTTCCATGCCCAAAATATAGTTTGTAGCACCAAGATCTTTCATGTCGAATTTGGAGGACAATTGGGTCTTCAAATCTTGGATAATTTCTTTGTCATTTCCAACCTAGCAACATATCATCCACATACAAGACCAGATAAATAACACGGTCACCAGTTAATTTAAAATACACACAATGATCTGCTTTACTTTTGGTGAAGCCAAGTCCCCGTATAAATGTATCAAATTTTTGATACCACATCCTTGGTGACTGTTTTAACCCATACAGAGACTTCTTTAACTTGCATAACATTTCTTTCTTACCCTTCACACCTTCAGGTTGCTTCATGTAGATCTCCTCTTCTAGATCCCCATGAAGAAATGTTGTCTTCACATCCATCTTTTTTACCTCAAAATCAAAAGCAACAATAAGATATAAAAGTAATCTAATAGAAGCTACCTTGGTGACAGGAGAAAAAAATATCACCAAATTCAATTCGTGGCACCTGGGAATAACCTTTTGCTATCAACCCAACTTTTTATTTCTCCACCTTTCCTTCTTCATTTGTGTTCTTCTTGAACACCCATTTGTTGCCAATGGGTTTCCTTCCAGCCGGAAAATCCACCAGATCCCAAGCCTCATTTTTGTGCAAAGACGCCATTTCATCAACCATGGCCTCTTTCCAGAGTTCAACATCCTTTGAATCTACTGCTTACTTCACAGTTTTGGGATCACCATCAGTAACAGATAAAGCAAAATTTGAAAAAAAAGCAAATGGAGTATACCTTTCTAGTTGCCTTCTTTCTCGAACTGATCTTCTCACACTTGGAGTTTGTGGTTCTTCATCTTTTGATTCCTCCTTTGTTGTAGAGTCTGATTCTTCCTCCTTAACCTCAAACTCTATCTTCTCAGGTTCCTCTGGTTGGACTTCATGTTTAATAACATATTTCACCTCTTTGAACACCACATCTTAACTGTACATAACCTTCCTTATTACTGGGTTCCAAAGCTTATAACCCTTTAAACCATCCTTATACCCAATAAATATGCACTTTTTAGATTTACTATCTAACTTGGTTCTTTTCTCCTTTGGAACATGTACATATGCATCACATCCAAATACCCTCATATGTGAAAGAGAGGATTTCTTACCAGTCCATACCTCTTGTGGAGTCTTAGCCTCCAACACTGATGAAGGTCGTCTGTTGGCCAGGTAACATGTTGTCTCCACTGCCTTTGACCAGAATTCCTGTCCTAATCTGACACCACTGAGCATGCTTCTTTCCCTTTCCATCAACCTCTTATTCATTCTTTCTGCAACTCCATTTTGCTTAGGTGTGTATGGAGTAGTCTTCTGCAGTGTTATACCACACTTCTTACAGAATTCTTCAAATTCCTTATTGCAAAACTCTCCACTGTTATATGCCCTCAACACCTTTATCTTCTTCTCTGTCTGGTTTTCCACCAGAGCCTTAAATTATTTAAACTTGTCAAACACTTCAGATTTCTTCTTAAGGAAATATATCCATGTATTCTTTGAGAAGTCATCTATAAATGATACACAGTACACAGACTTACCCAGTGATGGAACCTTCACAGGTTCAAACACATCACTGTGCACAAGCTCTAATATATGTTTCGCCCTCTTACCACCAGAGGGAAATCACCCGATCCACTTCCCATATACACAATTTCACAGGAATCAACCAAAGGCTTATTGTAGGCCCCTATACTACTAGTGTAACCCCTTATTATTATTACTACAACCCCCTTATTATATTGATGTACCCATGTAGTGCCCATATTGTTACTACTGTGCCCCATAGAAGCCCACTATTTTTATTATTGTGCCCTTACATTATTATTGTTATGTCGGCTCTGATTATATCATGACCCCATAGACTCCTATATATAGAAAGGAGGTATTTTCATTTGTATCATCCAAGAATTGTTCATTCATATAATGTAAAAGAGGTTTCCCCCTCGAAAAGGCTGAATTCTAAGGCATTGATCTATCTTTTCTATCTTTTTCTTGAGATGGTTTCATAACATATTACTCATACCTTCTACCATACCTTTACCATGAAGTATTTGAAGGCCCTTCTCTCCAATATGTCCAAGCCTTTGATGCCACATCATGGTCTTCTCTCCAAAGATCACTGAATTTTCTGCTTCTCTTTCAGGAACCATAGAACTCTTGAATCCATCAACAACAGTGCTACATTGCAGCTTGTACAGAGTTTCAATCCAAACTATTTGCATCAATACCAGTGCTCCCCGAACCATCTTGCAGGTATCCTTCTCGAACACTATTTGTACACCTGCATCATCCAACTTGCTTATGGAAATCAGATTTCTGGCCAATAAAGGAATAGGCAGAAAACTTGGAAGTGTTATAACCCTTCCACCTTGCAACTTCAACTTTACTTTTCCATGACCAATGATTCTAGCCTTCTTGTCATCCCCTAAGAATAAATCACCACCATCATAGTTCTCATACTCGCAGAACCACTTTCTATGGGGAGTGAAGTGAGAGGATGCACATGAGTTAATCAACCATGTCTCATGATCTACATGTGTACTTAAAGAAGCCAAGTACACATCCCCACCTTCATCTGAGGTGGTTTTCGCCTCTACAGAAGGATCATCATCAGATCCCTTTCCTTTGTGAAGAGATTTGGATTTACAGTCCCTTTTGTAGTGCCCTTCCTTTCCGCATTTCCAGCAAACCCCCTTTACAGGTTTTCTTGGAGACTTAGATCTCCCTCTAGATTTAGATCTCCCACTCGATGACTTATTTTTGTTTCTATTTTTGGATCGTCCTCATATAGACAAGGCCTCACCATTCTGGCTCTCCATATTTTCCCATCTCATCTCCTCCATCAGCAAGGATGAGACTATTTCATCAAACTGCAAGGCAGTTGCATTGCTAGCTATTGCAATAACTAGACTATCCCAAGAATCTAGTAGAGAACACAACAAACTGATGCAATTATCTTTATCTAAAATTTTAATATCAACAGATAATAACTAACTTACAACAGTATTAAATGTGTTCAGGTGCTCTGTCACCGAGTCTCCATCTTTCATCCTCAGGTTAGACAACTTTTTCTATAGGAACAATTTATTCACTAGACTTAGATTGGAACAAAGTCCCTAAGTTGTCTGACAAAGCCTTCGTCGTAGCTTCCCCTGATACACCAACAATACTGAATCTGAGACACACAATTGTATTATGTTCCTTACCTTCTGATCCAACTTCTTCCATTATTCATCAGACACTCTCGTTGGTTTAGTACCTAGATCTACCATAATCCACTGATCTTTATCCACCAACAAATCCTCCATCTTGAGTTTCCACAACTCAAAACTCTGACCATTAAATTTCTCGATCTATATCTTTCCACTGCTCACCCTCTTCTTTCACCACCAAAATCGATCTCGTAGATCTCCCACTGAACAAGTTCTACCACAAGCCCGAGCGGAACCCCTGAGCAAGAAAGGCATCCCCTTGAAGCCAAAACAACTCTGATACCAAATGTAGGTTTTAACCCCGTACATAAATTACCTGCATACGAATTCTAAAACACAAAAAATAAATAATAAGAGAGCATAACACATAAAACACATATACATAGATATTGTCCCCTAGATCCCAAAACCAGGACTACGAGATTGATTTTTCATTATGTTCCTTTCAATGTTACAATACATATTTATACATGATGAAGCATCCAATACCATGGACCGAAAACCATTGCGTCCAAAACCATGGACCGAAAACCATAATGTCCAAAACCATGTGCGAAATTCATGCAAAAAACCATAGGTAGGCCCTCCCAACCTAATATAGGGTCCAAAAAACAAAAATTTCCAAAGCGCTACCCCAAACCCAATAGAGGGGGGTTACCTGCAACCCTCAAACCCCCCGTGACCCCTCCACTATGGAATCAGTGCAATGAAGGGGGTCTTCACGCCCCCTCTAACCCCTCGGTTAACTACGTGGGCTTGTCATGGAAAGAATATAACACAACCAAACAACAAATTTCAACCATTTGATTACATTCCTCTTTTTGAGAGGACCAATTTTGACTATTGAAGCACTCAATTTGGATAAGTGAAAGTGTATTTGCGAATTAAAGACCAAGAGTGCACATTTGATCAGGTCATCCCTAAAGAAAATTGGACACCCTTGGAAGGCTATAAATACAATTCAAGTGACCCTCATATGGAAAATCATCATGAAACATTTTTCTATTCTATTCTTTGGTTTTGGCTCACACTGTTCGGAGGCTACGTCACAGAGATTGTTTTGTACAGGTATGAGATTGCAGGATCTGAAGCTCACACGTGTGATCTAGGGTTTTAGTTCTGAGACACAAACATGCTACAAGGAAATTTGGGTTATAACCATAGGAACACAGGCCTATGTGTGCGGTTGAAGCGTTTCAACCACACACATGACACTCTCTCTGTGTGGTTGGGACCTAAGATTTGAATTTTGTAGTTGACCAAAGATTTTGTCAGTTGATCATAGATTTTGGTAGTTGACCACAGACAGTGACATTTGATTTCATACTTATGAATCATGGTTTTTATTATTAGCATTGTTGGGTTCATCTCATGAATTTTTTTAGTTGAGTTTACTGGATAGGATGATTATTGAAGATATGGATCATTGTACTCTCTCTCTTGTTGAATCATTCAATGATAATCTAATAAGAAGAACATTTTGGAAAGATTTTCCCCATAGTGGGTTTTTCCCTAGTCTCAGACCAATCCTAATGTCTCTATGTGTGATTTTTTTTGTTCTATTGTTCCTTTATGTTCCAATACACTGATGATGATATTTTTATTTCTATATAGTTGGATATGATTTTGAATAATGTTGTAAAATTGGATAATTATATGATTCTTTGTGGTGAATTTAATAGGTAAGTGGAGGAATGCAATTATCTAAAGCAAAGAAAAATGTAGCCCTAAGAAAAATTCACATGGTTTCAAAGTTTTGTTGAATAAAATTCATTGAAGATCACCCATATATAGACACTATTGTTGGAAGCAAGAGAAGATGGAGGAGGCCTAACAAAATTTTAGGGTTTGAATGAAATATGGTTATTAGGGTTTGATGGATATTTTGAGGTCAACGTTTGGAAGAAAGCCTGGATTATGAAAAAGATTTGAGATATGCAATCTATAAACCCTAGCATGATCAAAGTGAAGATGTTTTAGGACTTGTGATAGGTTTGATGTGGCACTAAATGGGATAGTTTCAATTAGGCCATGGTTATTGATAACGTAGATGGATATATTGAAGGAAACATTGTTATATGGATGCTAGGGAGTCATGATGTTAGGTCCCTATACTACTAGTATAACCCCTTATTGTTATTAATACAATCCCCTTATTATATTGTTGTGCCCATGTAGTTCCCATATTGTTATTATTGTGCTCCATATTAGCCCACTATTGTTATTATTGTAACTTTACATTATTATTGTTATGTCGGCTCTAATTATATTATGACCCCTTAGACTCCTATATATAGAAAGGAGGTCTTGCAATTTGTATCATCCAAGAATTGCTCATTTTTGTACTGTAAATGAGCCTTCCCCCTCGAAGAAGCTTATTTCTAAGGTGTTCATCTATATTTTCTATCGTTTTGTGAGCTGGTCTCATAAAATTTGGTATGAGAGCTTTGGATTTTGTGGTTTTTCTGCTCCAAACAGGTCATCATGGCATTTTCGCTATAATGTTTTCACTACGAAGTTTCAAAAGCTAAAACAAAAACCCATTCGAGAAGAGATTAGTCTACACCTTGGGTCCTAATTTCAGATCTTGTCTCGCTGTGTTTCGGAGATATGATCTAAGGAAGTTAGGGTATTTGCAAGCTCTAGAATTTCATCTCAAACAGGTCATCGTGGAATTTTCGCTATACTATTTTTTCTACAAAGGTTTAGACTCTGAAATTAAAACTCATTTGAGCTGAAATCTTGGTGAAGCTTGGGTTCGAATCTCAGATATTTTCTCACTATATTTTTGGGGAAGGAAGTTAGGGTTTCTGGAGACTCCCAAATTACAATCTAAATAGGTGACCTTGGGAAAGTTGTCATAACTTTCTCTCTGAGCAACAAATTGAAATTTCTTAAGAAGTTACAAAAAGACAATAGAGCATAGTTTTCTATTTATATTTTGTAGATCTGAAGGTCAAAACAATGACATGTGGCACCTCGTACAAGTTCTCTCTACTAAAACATTATATAATCATGTTATCTTAGGAGATTGGGAATAACTCTTTCTTGGAGAATTAAATTTTGATAAGACTTGTGGGGTTAGAAAAAGGACTCAGAGGGCTACTAGAGGACACAATTTTGGAACTTGGAGATATGAAATTACCGAGTTACAGTCGTTTCCATATCAAGCTCCTAAAAACAAGAAAAGGCGATATGAGGAAGTTTGATGGCAAGGATCTGGTAAATTGGATGCTATAGATGGAGCAATATTTTGATCTACACGAGGTTCAACTATTACAAAAGGTACATATTGCATCTTTATATTTAGAACCAAATCAATTTTTATGGTATAAAGGGCTTTTTTCTTTAAAGCATTTGTCACTTGGTCAATTTTCACGAAAGAAATGAAAGCACATTATGAGGATACAAAGAGTAACACCTTCTTTAGCCAATTGATAAATCTCGAATAAAAGAGTTCAATGGTAGAGCACATTGAGGACTTTCAAAACCTAAATATAAGGGTAAATGATATTCCAGAGAAGTAAATGATGGATATCTTCATAGGGAATTTAAAGGATAACATTCAACATGAGGTTCGTCTTTGGGAACCTGATTTATTGGAGAAAACATTCAGGTTGGCATGAAAGCAAAATTATGGAAACAAGGAATCCCATCACTCACGACTATAATTATGGAAGTGTTTTTTCTCTTAGCCTTCCACAACCTACAAGGTTAACATGACAACAATTGGAAGCAAAAAGAGAAAAAGGGCTTTGTGATAGAAAATACATTAATGGTCATAAGTGTGCTGAGAAGAAATTAGTTTACATAGATTATGAAGAGGAGGAAGAAAAGGATCAAGAAACATCAAAAGAAGAGGATATACACTAGGAACCAACCCCAAAGAAAGAATAAATGAATCCGACCATATCTTGTAAAGCATTGGCAAGAATTACCACTCCTCAAACTCACAAGATAGAAGGACGTATTAAGAAGAAAAAGGTTCAAAAAGTGAAATATCATATCGATAAAGAAGAAATGAATCTAACCATATCTTGTAATGCATTGGTTTGAATTACCACTCCTCAAATTATCAAGATAGAAGGACATATCAAGAAGAAAAATGTTCAAGAAGTGAAAGATCACATCAAGCATCAAGAAATGAATCTAACCATATCTTGTAATGCATTGAAAGAAATTACGACTCCTCAAACTCTCAGGATAGAAGGACATATCAAGAAGAAAAATATTCAAGGAGTCAAAGATCACATCAAGCATCAACAACATGTTATCCAACTTTTAAAGGATAACACCACTTTGGTGTAGAATCGAATGAAACAACGGGTAGATCAACATCACAATGAAATAATTTTTGATGTAAGCGATTATGTAGTTTTACGGCTACATCTCAAGCAAGCTATTTATGAGAAGGAAATGTTGGCAATACTACATGCACTTAAGAAATGACAACCTTAACTAATGGGGAGACACTTCAAGGTAAAAACGGATCATGATAGTCTTAAATACTTTTTAGAACAACGATTATCTTTAGAAGAACATAAAAAATGGGTCGCAAATATGTTGGGTTATGACTTTGAAATCATCTATGAAAAGGGAAGAAGAATTTTGTTGCAGATGCACTCTCAAGAAATGATGAGGGTGTGGAAGGATTGTTTTGTGCTATTTCTATTATCCAACCATATTAGATAAATGAAGCAAGGGATGAATGGAAGAAGGACGAAGAAGTGTGGCCACTCATTCAAAAGTTGTAGAAGATCCCAGTTCAAACAATATTTCTAGAACTTGACGAGGAAGGAAAAATCATATTGGATCCTAGAGCAATCACAGAAATAAGAATTCGACAACTACGAAATTAGTCAATTTCAGAGTATTTCATCAATTGGAAGAACTTACCTACTGAAGATTCCACATGGGAGGACAAGAATTTTATACAGAAGCATGAAGAACTACTCAAGCATTGAGGACAACACTTTTTGAAGGAAAGGGGCATGTTAGGTCCCTATACTACTAGTATAACCCCTTATTGTTATTAGTACAACCCCCTTATTAGGGCAAAGAGTCCTGAACGTTATTAGTTATTTTTTTATACCAATTTTAATATATGGAAAAGTAAATATTGGTCGCCTATTTTTCTTAAAAGGTAGTGGGATTTGAGGTTCTCAAAAGTTTGAATGGTATCTTTAACAAGGTTCGAATGGAACATTTATGGCCATCTTACTTTTACATTGATGACCACTTCCCTCCCTATCTCAAAAAGATGCTCATGTATTTTTCATGACATTTTCTGAAGGTTTAAAATCTCTCATTTTTCCTGGTTTTTTAAAATTTATTAATGCTATATTGATAATTTTATTTTAATTTAAAAATTACTATCGGTGCTTCTCTCACTTGGTAATCTGCTTAATAGGCTAGTCACTATACTAAAGAAACCAAATCACCCGACTCTACTTTGGCTGAAACAACTGGTATTGGTGCTCGAACCGGATATGGAAGGGAAGCCGCCAGAACTTGCTAGGATATGTCAAAACCGGAACATTATGCCGAGGCTATGTACCAAAGGCTATTATTTTGATTAATTTGTTGTCATTACACATAAGGTTTATAAGCATATCAATTTGTAATTTTGGCAGGGACTTCTTTGCCTTGCAACACTTGTTTTGGTAAGCATCATTCAATGGTTTTACTAAGCACGGTTTATTTTGGAATCAATTTTTTATAATTTTAATTTAATTACTTGTAATTAAGTTTTTATAATTTTAATTTAATTATTTCATTAATATTATAAATCTGAAGGAAAATCTGAATTAAATTTTTATTATATCACTTTCTTTTTCAATATATAATTTTACTTATTAAATGTATACAATTATCTGAATTTAATTTTCTAATTTTTACTTATTTAAAATTTATTACATTATCGAATTTAAATTTTCTATACTGATATATTGTTTATATATGAAATATACTATATTTGTTTAGTGGATGAAAGTGAAAAAAAATTAATTACAACTATAATTGTATCCTAAAAAAACACACATAATCACCTAAATATGCTATGTTTAATAAAATTTGTTACCAAATTTCATTCATTTGCATTTTTTTATAAATCAACAATTTTTTTCCAAATTGCGAACCTATTTTGTTAAGTGTCTCCCACCAAAACGAATACAAATATAATGGCTGGCCCAGTAGTAGTGGGATATGTGATACTACCAACTAACCTCTTAAAAATGTAGGATTTACATTTTAATAGTTATTTGAGTTTTCCTCGTTGCTATTGGTATGGTTGTTATAATAGTTATTTGAGTTGTATGGGTGTTTCTTTGCAGTAGATTATTAGTTTATTTATTTTTAGACATATAAATATTGTAAAATGTGATTAATTTATTTATATGAAAAACTTCATTTATTGAAGATAATTTTTTAATTAGTTATATTGATAATGACTTTGTACATGGCCTAGATGATAGAAAAAGTATTTTAAGGTATGATTTTCATTTTGGTTCAAGTGTCATATTATGGGAATCTAAGAATCATTCTGTTGTGATTACCTCAACGACAACAATCTCTCAAACAATTTGGTTATAAGTAGTATTGGATGATCTTCAATAATGATAGCAAGGGCCAACTCCAATTCATTGTGGCAAACAATTCAAGCATAGATCTACCCAATGATCATGATTTTCACTAAATAAGCAAAAACATAAATACAAGACATCATGTTATAAGAGAGGTCGTACACAATAGTGATATATATTTACACTTCTGTAAGTCAAAAGACTAATTGACA
This sequence comes from Pinus taeda, assembly GCA_000404065.3. Lineage (NCBI taxonomy): Eukaryota > Viridiplantae > Streptophyta > Pinopsida > Pinales > Pinaceae > Pinus > Pinus taeda. The sequence continues at coordinate 127,865 of APFE030347969.1, forward strand.
AGTATATTCACAAAGTCATTGCTAAAACATATTTTTGAATTCTTAGACAACCTGATGTTGTAAATTTCTTTGAGAATTCCTTTAGAAAAAGTTGTATATGTATGTTTGTATATATGTATTTATGAGATAAAGAGATTTGCAAAACAATGCAAGTGAATGAAATTTGGTATCAAAATTTATAAGATCTATCTTATTTATGTAATTGTATGTGTTTCTTTTGAACATATTTAATTATAGTTGTAATCAATTTATTGCCACTTTCATCAACTAAAACATATACATTATATTTTACATAACAAATTTTATATCACTGTTAAAAAAAATCTCAAATTTCACTTAATTATACACAACTTTTATAAATACAAACTATATATTAAGAAATACAAACTATATATTAAAAAGTTTCATTGATTTCTTACATTTCATCTTTATACCATATTCAAATTCATTAGTAAATACCTCTAATAATTAATTCTTCATGATAGTACCATTAAAAAAATACCATAATTTCACTCCATAATCATTTTATCCATGAGTTAACCTGCGCCTATGTGCATAATAAAATCATAAAACCATGTGCGTGTGTCTCTCTTTCTCCATCGTAAGCGAACTCCATGTTAAACCCAAAAAAAAATTATATACCTCTATTAGGGTGAAATGCATAATAAACCTAATTTTATTTATATTTTCAATATATATAAAATTTTACAATTTTTTTAAGTATTATATTAAGTTATAAAAATGCTTATTGATTAAATCAATAAAATTAAAATATAATTTTATTTGAATATATATAATTTTTAAAAATATATTTTTTACAGTAGATTTTTTGAGTTTATTAGAAATTTTTCGAAAAAATCACACTATTAAATTTTTGTCTATGCGTTTTCAATCAGGCGAGTGTAGTTCATTGTCGGATAAGTTTATAAAAAATTAAATTATGTTTCCATATTAAAATAGGGATGGCAAATCTTCCAACTATTAGGTTTTGACTAGAAAACGACTTATATAGAACTCAATTGGAACAAGATCACAGAGCTTAAATTCAAATATCACAATTTTTATTAAATATAATATTTATAAATTTTGATTTTTTTTTTATTTTAAATTAAAATAAATTTAATCTATTTTAATTATCTAGTAATTTTCTTGGGCCATAAGATTTGTAATATTCATTTTTCTTGATATGGTCAAAGTGGACAAAATCCTCCCAATTTATTTACCGTGGTGTTTGCCCATGGTATGGACCCATGGTATTTACCTTTATTTTTCAAAGAAAACAATAAAATAAGGTTTCTAGGGAATCCATCCAACCTTTAAAAAGGGGATAAGAGCTAACCTTTGGGGGCATCCATAGTCTATCTATCTATTTTTGTTTTATTTAAGAACATGCTAGTTCTAATTTGATCCCAGGGATGAAAACCCACTAGATGTAATTGTCTGATAGATCCATTCATTCACGATCTACAATTATTCTTATTTGTCATGATTGAGTAGCCATGCATGACATTTACAAGAATTTCATTCTTCTTGTATAGACATGTGTTATTTTAAACTATTAATATAAATAAAAACTTGCATTTCTTTTAGATCCCTTGTGCTTTATGCTTGGCTGGTCAATGTTTTATTTAGAACACTAAAATATTATAGATGTATTAATTATGTTTTATGCTTGGCTTGTCAATGTTTTATTTAGAACACTAAAATATTCTAGATGTATTAATTATTTAACGATTTGGGATTCTGGCAGTGAGCATCAATGTAACTTGGCCCAAGAATTTGACTTTATATAACTTGGCCGAAGGATTTGACTTTATATCTAGAAGTGAATATATCAGCTGATTTCCTTTCTTCAGCGCAAAATGGAAGAGAATTCAACCCCTTCCTCTGAAATTTTCACGACGATGTCAATACAAAACCGACTCCCTAAATCACTCAGGGATTGTTCTTCTATTAACTAACTGCTTCAGGGCTTTTACTTAATAACTATTCGACCTGAATTGTGAAAGAGATGAGCTCGCTTTCCTTGTCAAAATATTTCGTTCTCTGCTGCTACAACACGTTATACCACAGAATCGATGACACTTATAGTCCAAGCAGACATAATAAGACTTGAAGAAGAAATTTCTACCTCCCTTGCGATTGAACTCGTCCCTTAATAATTTATCATAAAACCTTGCTCAAAGAAAACCCACAAATGTGAAATTCATCCCTTCTTCAACCTTCAGATCTAATGCTCCTCTCGCCCTCTGTTATCCAATAAACAGATCTGTGATGATGATGTGCTCTCAGCACGATTACAGACCTTGTTGTATGGCTCCCTTGCGCTGCAAATACGTGGAGCGACCCAATGTGTTGCCGCCAACAGCCACCCGGTCTTGCAAGTTCTTGATCCGTTAAATTCACTTCATAACATGAGTTTTCAATATTGCAGTCTCCCTAATCAACGATTTCTTTCAATGAACATCTTATAATGATGTAGCGGTCTTCTAAGGAACGTTTCCTCTCCTGATCTATCAGCGCCTCTTGGCATTGAGATCTTCTCCCTCGAATTTCGGCTCTGCACTGTGTTGTAGGCAAGATCAACAACACCGCAGATATATCTATTGTCCTCCTTCGGCGCCAGTGGATCCCTTGACTGCGATAAACTATGACAATCGTTCTATGAGTCTAGGGGCTGCAATTAGTAATCAAGACCTTTAGCGAATACAATCTACTCCAATCAACCTGCAGAGAAGCTCCGAAAACCAATACCCTCAAACAGAAACAATGATAGATGGAGTGAAACCCTTGACATATATCGATGTGAAGAGACCCACCACTGTGATATCAAATACCACCCTCAAACAGAAACAATGATAGATGAGTGAAACCCTTGACATATATCGATGTGAAGAGAACCACCAATATCAAATACCACCGAAGATGGAAATGCTAGTTAGAGTGAGAATAAATCCAATAGAAGTTCCTTGCATGAAACTTTCAAGATGGCAAGATGTATCACAGATGGAAATGCTAGTTAGAGTGAGAATAAATCCAATAGAAGTTCCTTGTATGAAACTTTCAAGATGGCAAGATGTATCACTCTCAAATCCAAAATTGCTAAATAATCAATACATCTAGAATATTTTATTGTTCTAAATGAAATATTGACAAACTAAGCATAGAACAAGAGGGATCTAAAAGAAATGCGGTTCTTTATTTATATTATTAGCTGAAAATAACACATACCAATACAATAAGATTGCAACTCTTACAAATGGCATCCACGACTACTCAATAATGACAAATCTAAACACTAAAGCACAATAGTCAAACAATTACACCTACAAGGTTTTCATCCATGGGATAAAAGGCAGAATTAGCCTCTACCAAGCTCTAGAATAAAACAAAAACAGATAGATACACTGCAGAGGCCCCAATGCATAGGTCTTATCCCCTTTTTAAAGGTTGGGTGGACTCTCTAGAAGTCCGATTTTATTATTTTCCTCAAAAAAACAAAGGTAACTACTATTCCCTGATACCACGGAAAAACACCACAATAAATACCATGGGAAGATTTTGTCCACTTTGACCATATCAAGAAAAGAGAATATTACAATAACCTTTTAAAAAATGTACGATCTATATTTAAACATTTATTTAAATTTTTCCCAATTGCTATTGCTGTGGGTGTTTTCTTGTAGTACATCATTAGTTCATCTAGTGCATATATTTTGAGACATACATATTGCAAAATTTGACATGCCTAACTTCATTTACTGGAGATAATTTTTTCATTGGTTATATTTACAGTGACTTTTTACATAGCCTAGGCCATAGAAAAAGTACTTCAAGCTATAATTTTCATCTCAGTTAAGGGTCAATTCATCTTCATCTAAGAATCATTTTATTGTGATTATCTCTTAATATGTGCGATAACTACAATAATGAAAATAATTCTTTCGTTGACTTTTTATAATTTTCATCTAGGTCAATTCATCTTCATCTAAGAATCATTCTATTGTAATTATCTTTTAATATGTAGCGATAACTACAACATTCAAGGCTAACTCCAATTCATTGTGGCCACAATTCAAACACGGATCTACCCAAGGAATAATTTTCATCTAGGTCAATTCATCTTCATCTAAGAATCATTCTATTGTAATTATCTTTTAATATGTAGCGATAACTACAACATTTAAGGCTAACTCCAATTCATTGTGGCCACAATTCAAACACAGATCTACCCAAGGATCACGCTTTTCACTAAATAAGAAAACACACATAAATACAAGACATCATTTTATAAAAGAAGACATCATTTGATAAAAGAACTTATATACAATAATGATATATATTTACACTTTTGCAAGTCAAAAGAACAATTAATAAGTATATTCACAAAGTCATTTGCTAAAACATATTTTTGAATTTTTTAGACAATATGAGGTAAATTTATTTGTAAATTTGTCTTTAAAAACGTAGTATATATAAGTATGAATGTGTTTGTGAAACGGAAAGATTTGTAAAACAATACAAACGAATAAAATTTGATATCAAAATTTATGAAACCTATTTTATTTATGTAATTATATGTATTTTTTTGAAAATATTTAATTATGATTATGCTTAATTTACTGTCACTTTCAAATTTCACTTAACCCTACACCATTTTTATAAATACACATTAAGTTTAATTTCTTACATCTCATGCTTTTATAACATATCAATCATAAAGCATGATACTTTTGAGTAGCTCTCTTCCAGTAAGTAAACAGTGTAGTAGCAATACCACTTTTGTGTCACGCAGAGCATTATCTTCCCCAAAAAAACAGTCCTCGAAGATAAACAAAAAAAATTCCACGAATCAACAGTTGAATATGTCCACACGACGCTGGGTTCGACTGAAGGCAAACCCCTTGTTGGAAAATTAATCCCACTGACCGCGTTAATTAGTAAAACAACAACCATACGTGCTGTACACCTCAAGTGTAGGTTACGGATTTTTTGCAGGTTAGCGTTCCCTATTCTGCAAGACACATCAGATAATTAAAGTCAAATAGAAATTTAATGAAGGTTAGTAAATGTATGGTTAAACATTTAGTCCGCAACTTTCACTCGTAGTTTGTAACTTTTGCAAGTTCAGAAAATTGCTCATCCTGTGTCTTGATGTTTCGAGCAGTCATGTATTAATGTCTCAAAATTGCATGTTTAGAAAATTATGAAAGAAAATTTGTATTGAAGAGTTAAGAGGGTGTGAGTGTGAGAGGTAGTGTGGAGAAAATATTGGTGGGTGCATGAAAACAAGTTCTTACGGAGTTTTAAGAGAGTTACTTTGTTCAGTTGCGATTTGTTCTCTGTAAGTGATTTGTTGAGGGAGACTGCTCTCCCTGTCCCCCTTAGAAATTATTTCACACTCTGTCTAGTTGTGATTTGTTCTCCCTAACTGATTTGTTGAGGGAGACTACTCTCCCCTATCCCCTTAGAAATTATTTCACGTGGTATCAGAGCGAGAGTTAGACTTTCTTAGTGAAAAAACAAGTCTTTTTACTGGAAATTTGAAGTTTTTGGAGTGTATTTTCCAAGAGGGGAAAAGCTTTTTTTACATTATGAATTGCAGCATCAAGCACAGGGTTGACTAATCCTCAAATACCTTAGTTTAATGTTAAAAATTATGATTACTGGGCTACATCCCATACATATATTTTTAGACATAAATATTGTAAAATGTGATTGATTTACTTATATGCAAAACTTCATTTATTGAAGATAATTCTTAGATGATAGAAAAAGTATTTTAAGATATGATTTTCATCTTGGTTCAAGTGTCATTTCATGGGAATCTAAGAATCATTCTATTGTGATTATCTCATTAGCTCTCAAACAATTTGGTTATAAGCAGTATTGGATGATTTTGAATAATGACAAAAAGGGCTAACTCCAATTCATTGTGTCGACAAATCAAGCATAGATCTATCCAAGGATCATGCTTTTCACTAAATAAGAAAACACATAAATACAAGACATTATTTTATAAAAAATCTTGTATACAATAGTGATATATATTTACACTTTTGCAAGTCAAAAGACTAATTCACTAGTATATTCAAAAAGTCATTGCTAAAACATATTTTTGAATTCTTAGACAACATGATGTTGTAATTTTTTTTGAGAATTCTTTTTGGAAGAAGTTGTATATGTATGTTTGTATGTATGTGTTTACGAGATAAAAAGATTTGTAAAACAATACAAGTGAATGAAATTTGGTGTCGAAATTTATAAAACCTATCTTATTTATGTAATTGTATGTGTTTCTTTTGAACATATTTAATTATAATTATAATTAATTTGTTGCTACTTTCATCAACATATACATTATATATTACATAACAAACTTTATATCACTATTTAAAAAATCTCAAATTTCACTTAATTATGCACAACTTTTATAAATACAAACTATATATTCAGAAAATTCATTTAATTTCTTACATTTTATATTTATACCATATTCAAATTCATTATTAAATATCTAAAATTTATTCTGCCTTGTAATACCATTAATTCCATTCCATAATTATTTTATTCTTATTGTGCTTCCATAGAATTACCGTGCACCTATTTGCATAATAAAATCTCCATAATCTTTTTATTCCTATTGTGCTTGCATGCAGTTAACCTGCACCTATGTGCATAATAAAATCATAGAATCATGTGCGTGTGTCGCTCTTTCTTCATCGTACGTGAACTCCATGTTAAACAAAATAAAATAAAATTATATACCTCTATGATGGTGAAATGCATACAAAATATATAATTTTATTTATATTTTTAATTATATATAAATTTTACAGTTGTTTAAATTGTTATATTAAGCTATAAAACAATTATTGATTTTATTGATTAAAGAAATAAAATTAAAAAAAAATATAATTAAAATATAATTTAATTTGGAAAATATAATGTTAAATAAAATTTTAATCATATGGGAGATTTTTTTTTTGGTCGACGCTTTTTGAACCAACAAGTGTCGTTTATCATCAAGGACCAGATCAATATGAACCAGATTTGTTGGTTCGAAAGGCCTTGGCCAAAAATTCTTTCATGTGATTTCTACCTAAAAAACATTGTTAATTTCATTTGTGGATCACAAAGAGCTTGAATACAGAAATATAAATATTTAAAAAAAAAAAATTTAATCAAAATTTTTATTAAATATAATATTTCTAAATTTTGATTTATTTTTATTTTTTATTAAAATAAATTTGATCTATTTTAATTATGCAGTGGTTTTTTTTGGGTGAGAAGATTTGTAATATTCACTTTTTTTTTATATGGTCAAAGTGGATAGAATCCTCCCATGGTGTTTACCCATGGTATCGGCCCATGGTATTTACCTTTTTTTTCAAGGAAAACTATAAAATAAGGCTTCTAGAGAGTCCACCCAACCTTTAAAAAATGGATAAAAACTAAGCATTGGGGGCATCAAGAGCCTATCTATCCATTTGTGTTTTATTTGAGAACTGGCTAGTTCTAGTTTTGATCCCAAGGGAGGAAAACCCAATGGGTGTAATTGTTTGTTAGATCCATTTATTCAAAGTCCACAATTGTGCTTTAATGTTTATATTTTTTATTATTGAGCAGCTAATTTGCAAGAATTGCAATCTTATAGTATCAGCTTGTGTTATTTTCAACCATTAATATAAATAAAAGGTTGCATTTCTTTTAGATCCTTTGTGTTTTATGCTTCACTTGTCACATTTTATTTAGAACAGTAAAATATTATAGATGTATTAATTATTTATATTTAGCGATTGCGATCTTACAAAATTACATTCATCAATGTATCTTGGCCCAAGGATTTAACTTTGTATCTGGAACTGAGGGTGAATATCTCAGCTGATTTGCTTTCTTCAGCGCAAAATGGAAGAGAATTCAACCTCTTTCTCTGAAATTTTCACCACGATCTCAATGCAAAACCGACTCCCTAAGTCACTCAGGGATTATTTTTCTATTAACTAACTGCTTCAGGGGTTTTACTTAATAACTATTCGACCTGACTTGTGAAAGAGATGAGCTCGCTTTCCTTGTCAAGATAGTTGGTTCTCTACTTCTACAACACCTTGTACCACAGAATTGATGACACTTATAGTCAAAGCAGACTTAATAGGACTTGAAGAAGAAATTTTGACCTCCCTTGGGATTGAACTCGTCCCTTAATAATTGATCATAAAACCCACAAATGTGAAATTCATCCCTTCTTCAAACTTCAGATCTAATGCTCCTCCACCCTCTGTTATCCAATAAACATATCTGTGATGATGATGTGATCTCAGCACGATTACAGACCTTGTTGTATGGCTCCCTTGCACTGCGAATACGTGGAACGATCCAATGTGTTGCCGCCAACAGCCACCCGGTCTTGCAAGTTCTCGATCCGTTAACTTCACTTCACAACATGAGTTTTCAATATTGCAGTCTCCCTAATCAACGATTTCTTTCAATCAACATCTTATAATGATGTAGAGGCCTTCTAAGGAGCGTCTCCTCTCCTGATCTATCAGCGCCTCTTGGTATTGCGCTCTTCTCCCGCGAATTTCGGCTCTGCACTGTGTTGTAGGTAGGATCAACAACACCATAGATATATCTATTGTCCTCCTTCCGCGCCAGTGGATCCCTTGACTGCGATAAACTATGACAATCGTTCTATGAGTCTAGGGTTGCAATTCAGTAATGGGGACCTTTAGCCAATACGATCTGCTCCAATCAACCTGCAGAGAAGCTCCAAAAACCAATACCCTCAAACAGAAACAAATAATAGATGAGTGAAACCCTTGACATATATCGATATGAAGAGACCAACCACTGTGATATCATATACCACCTAAGATGGAAATTCCGGTTAGAGTGAGAAAAAATTCCATCGAAGTTCCTTGTATAAACCTTCAAGATAGCAAGATGTACCATTGTAATATCCCAAATCGCTAAATAATCAACACACATAGAGTATTTTATTGTTCTAAATGAAACATTGACAAACTAAGCATAGAATAAAGGATCTAAAAGAAATGAAGTCCTTTATTTATATTATTAGTTGAAAATAACAAATGCCTATACAATAAGATTGCAACTCTTACAAATGGCATCCACGATTACTCAATAATGACAAATCTAAACACTAAAGTACAATTATCAATTGTGGACCCCAAATGGATTCACTAGACAATTACAATTTACATTGACGGGGTTTTCCTCCTTGGGATCAAAACTAGAATTAGTCTCTGCCATGTTCTCGAATAAAACAAAAATAGATAGATAGACTTCGGACGCCCCAAATGGTCGATGGACTCTCTAGAGCATGGGAAGATTTTGTCCACTTTGACCATATCAAGAAAAGAGAATATTATAATAACCTTTTAAAAAATGTAAGATCTATATTTTAACATTTATTTGATTTTTTCCCTGTTACTATTGGTGTGGGTGTTTCCTTGTAGCACATCATTAGTTCTAGTGCATATATTTTGAGACATATACATATTGCAGAATTTGACAAATTTACTTATATGACTAACTTCATTTTCATTGGTTATATTTACAGTGACTTTTTACATGGCCTAGGCCATAGAAAAAGTACTTCAAGCTATAATTTTCATCTCAGTTAAGGGTCAATTCATCTTCATCTAAGAACCATTCTATTGTGATTATCTCTTAATATGTCACGATAACTACAATAATGAAAATAATTCTTTCATTGGTTATATTGACCGTGACTTTTTATATGGCTTAGACGATAGAAAAAGTACTTCAAGATATAATTTTCATCTAGGTCAATTCATCTTCATCTAAGAATTATTCTATTGTAATTATCTTTTAATATGTGGCGATAACTACGACAATCAAGGCTAACTCCAATTCATTGTGGCAACAATTCAAACATAGATCTACCTAAAGATCGTGCTATTCACTAAATAAGCAAACACACAAATACAAGACATCATTTTATAAAAATAGCTTGTATACAATAGTGATATACGTTTAAACTTTTGCAAATCAAAAGACCAATTAACTAGTATATTCACAAAGTCATTTGCTAAAACATATTTTTGAATTTTTTTTAAAGACAATATAATGTAAATTTATTTGAGAAATTTTCTAGAATACATTGTATATATATGTTTGTATGCATGTGTTTGTGAGATAGATTTGTAAAACAATGCAAGTGAATGAGGTTTGGTATCCCTATTTTATTTATGTAATTGTATACGTTGTTTTGAAAATATTTAATTATAATTATGGTTAATTTCTTGTTATTTTAAAATTTAATTTAGCTATACACAACTTTTATAAATACAAATTATATATTGAGAAAGTTAATTTAATTTCTTACGTGTCATGCTTTTATAACCTATCAATCATAAGGCATGATACTTTTGAGTATCTCTCTTCCAATAAGTGAACACACTGTAGCAGCAATACCACTGTTGTGTCACGCAGAGCATTATTTCCAAAAAAATAAGTCCTCAAAGATTGAAAAATTCCACGAATCAGCAGTTGAATATGTCCACGCAACCTGTTGTGTCACGCAGAGCATTATATTCCAAAAAAATAAGTCCTCAAAGATTGAAAAATTCCACGAATCAGCAGTTGAATATGTCCACGCAACCTCTGGTTTGACTGAAGGCACCCCCCTTGTTGGAAAATTAATCCCACTGATTGCGTTAATTAGTAAAACAACAACCATACATGTGGTACACCTCAACTGTGCTTACAGATTTGTTTGCAGGTTAAAGGATAAGTTCTGAATAAGAATATGAGTTCTCCATTCTCCAGGACACATCAGATACTTAAAGTCCAATGGAAATTTAATGAAGAGTTGGTAGGTCAAACATTTACTCGACACTCTGAGTAAGAATATGAGTTCTCCATTCTCCAAGACACATTAGATACTTAAAGTCCAATAGAAATTTAATGAAGGGTTGGTAAATATATGGTCAAACATTTACTCGACAACTTTTACTTGCAGTCTGCAACCTCTGCAAGTTTAGAAAATCAATTACCTTGTATAACTGCTCATCCTGTGTCTTGATGTTTTGATGAGTCATGTATTAATGTCTCAAAAATGCATGCTTAGAAAAATATGAAGGAAAAATTCTATTGCAAATTGGAGGAGTAGAGGGTGTAAGTCTGAGAAGTAGAGAAGAGAAAATTGTGGAGAAAATATTGCTGGGTGGATAAAAACAATTTCTTACAGAGTTTTAAAAGGGTTGCTCTGTCCAGTTGCGATTTGTTCTTTGTAACTGATTTGTTGAGAGGGACTGCTCTCCCCTGTCCCCCTTAGAAATGATTCCACATCGTATTAGAGCTAGTTAAACTTCGTTAGTGTAAAAACAAGTGTTTTTACTGGAAATTTAAAGTTTTGGGAGTGTATTTGCCAGTAGGGGGAAAGTTTTTTTTACATTATGAAATGGAAGCATCAAGGACAAGCTTGACTAATCCTCATATACTGTAGTTTAATGTAAAAAATTATGATTACTGGGCTATAACAATGAAGGCTATGTTCTCTTCTCAAGACATTTGGGATTTGGTGTAGAATAGGTTCCAAGAACGAGGAGATGCAACAACATACATTGCCTTGTTTCAAGAAAAGAATGATTTGTTGAGGGATAACAGGAAGAAGGATGAAAAATCCCTCTTCTACTTCTTTCAAGCAGTTCATGGAAGTATTTTCCCAAGGATTACAACATCAACAAAGTCCAAGCAAGCATGGAACACCCTCCAGACAACCTACCCAGGCATGGAAAAAAGTAAAGATATCAAAACTACATATGCTAAGGAGAGACTTTGAGATAATTTGTATGAAAGTGTTTGAGAATGTATACTCATTCTTTACACATGTAATTGGATTTGTTACTCAAATCAGGTCTCATGGTGAAGCACTTGAGGAAAGGAGAATAAATGAGAAAGTTTTGAGAAGTCTGCCAGCAACATTTGATGCCATTGTTGTGGCAATAGAAGAGACAAAGGATTTCTCATAGTTTTTAGTGGGTGAACTTCATGCATCACTGATTTCTCATGAAGATAGACTGAATAGAGAAGCAAGATCCTCATTGGAGCATGTCTTCAAGGCACAAGTTTCATTTGGTCATGGTAGAGTCGGAGGAAGGTCAAATGTTGGAGGAAGAGGAATAAGCCCATACCAAGGTGGAAGAGGTAGCCCGTCAGGCTCAATTGGAAGGGGCAACAATCAAAATCCAAGTCAAGGCCCAAGTGAGAATCAAGCACAAGGTCAAAGTTATGATAAATCTCAAGTTCAATGTCATTACTGTAAGAAGTATGGTCATGATACAAATGAATGTAGAAAGAAGAAATATGACATAAGTAACAAACTAAGTGTAAATTTCACAAAGGAAAATTAGAACCATGATAACATCTTTTTATCTTGTAATGTAGCATAAGAAAAATAAAGTGATGTATGGTTTCTAGATTCAGGGTGTAGTAAGGACATGTCAAGGAACATAGAAATGTTTTCCAATTTAGAAGAAAGTTTGTAATCTGAAGTGACATTAGGGACTGATAGCAAAGTATCTGTCATCGAAAAATGAAGAGTCAATATTCTAACAAAGAAGGGGGAGAAGAAATACATTTCTCATGTTTATTTTTTCTCTAGTTTGAAGCATAACCTCATAAGAATTGGACAACTCGTGCAAAAGGGATACAATGTCTTTTTCAAAAATGATGAGTGCACAATTCTGGATAAGCCTCCAAGTAGACAATTGATTGAAAAAGTTCAAATGACAAGCAATAGAATGTTTCCCCTAAATATTTGAAGGAAGAATGTGCATAAGTACAACTGTCAATAAATTCACAAGAGGATGGAAGAAAAGTTGCAGTTGTCACACAAGTAAACTTTCAAGCAGAGTTCAAAGATGAAAATTGGTAATGGCATTTGAGATTTTGTCATCTCAAATTTGGAGGTTTGAATTTGTTGCATAGGAAGGAAATACAAGCAATAGAAAAGAATGACACATAAGAGTTAGTGGACCTTCCATAAAGAAAATAAATCATTGGAGTGAAGTGGGTCTATAAGACCAAGAGAAACATTTAGGGGAATATTGAAAAGCATAAAGCAGTGCTAGCTGCCAAAGGATACAAGCAACAACATGGATGAGATTATGCAGAAACATTTGCACCAGTCATGAGGATGGAGATAGTGCGTATAGTGGTGTTGATTGCTATGCAACATAAATGCAAAGTGTATCAAATGGACGTAAAATCAACGTTCTTGAATGGAGTGCTGAAAGAGGAAGTATATGTTGTGTAACTACCTAGTTATGAGGTAGAAGACCAAGAAGGCAAGGTGTATAGGTTGAGGAAAGCTATTTATGGTCTGAAACAAGCAACACATGCCCGGTACAGTAGAATAGACACTTACTTGATGGACAATGGCTTCGAAAAATGTGACGATGGGCCTACTCTGTACATCAAAGAGAGGGTTGGTAAGCTTATTATTATTGTCTTGTATGTAGATGATTTGATTTTTATAGGTAGTGATGATTTCCTCATCGTCAATTTCAAAGAAGTCATGAAAAGTGAGTTTCAAATGACTAATTTGGGGTTGTTAAGGTATTTTTTAGCTATAGAAGTGAAGCAAACAAAAAATTGTAATTTTATTTCCCGAGTAAAGTATGTAGCAACCATTTTGGAGAGCTGTAATATGCATAACAAGAAGTCTGTACCAACTCCAACTGTGATGGGGTTGAAGTTGAGCAGGGAAAATTGCAGTAACAATGTCAATCCAACATTATACAAAAGCATGGTGGGCAGCTTGATGTATTTGATGATAACTAGCACGGATATAATGTATGCAATCAACCTAGTGTCGAGGTTTATGGGACACACTGGCAAGCCGCCAAAAGGATTCTAAGGTATGTCAATGGGACAAATGAGTACTGTATTTTGTACACTGCAACAGATGATTTTAGGCTTGTTGGTTTAGTGACAGTGATAGGGTAGGAGGTGTCGATGACAAAAGGAGCACATCACGATATGTTATTCATTTGGGTTTTGGAGCAATTTCACGGGCTTCCAAGAATTAGTCGATAGTCTCATTGTCAACAACATAAGCTGAATGTGTCGCTGCAACAGCAACAACGTGTCAAACAGTTTGGATGAGAAGGATGTTGAGGGATTTATGTCACCACCAAGAGGGAGCAACAACTATTTTCTGTGACAACAATTCCACAATTGCATTATCAAAGAATTATGTTTTTCAGAATTGGATGAAGAACATTGACGCTAAATATCGTTTTATTAGAGACTTAATTAACAATGGTGAATTTGTGTTATAGCATTTCAAATCACAGGAACTTCAATTCACAAAAACAGTTTGCTGACATTTTCACAAAGCCATTGATACGTGAAAATTGTGTTTATCTCAAAAACTATTTGGGAATTGACAATGACGACAGTTGTGATTAAAAGAATATTGGAAAATTAATCCCAACAACTGCATTAATTAGAAAGACAACATACTTGTGGTACACCTCAATTGCAGATTTGTTTGCAAACTAAAGTGCTCTCAGAAAGAGTAGGAATTCTCTATTATAGAAGACACACATCAAATAATTAAAATCAAATGGAAATTTAATGAAAGATTGGTAAATATATGGTCAAAGATTTACTCACATTAGATAATTAAATTCACATTAGATAATTAAATTCGAATAAAAATTTAATGAAAGATTGGTCAATATATGGTTAAACATTTACTCCACAACTTTTATTTGCAGTCCGCAGCCTATGCAAGTTCAGAAAACCACTTATCTTTTTAAAATTCCCGACAAAGAAGTGTGAGAATTCGGAATAACACAAAGAATACAATTCTGTGTTCCTGGCAACTTGTTATTTGTCAACTTTAAACAAAAAAATGCCGACACACGGAATATGACTATTGGGGCATTAATAATACGTATTATCGTGGGAGAAAACGGAATCCCATTAACCATGTATCTCACTTTTCGGTTACCCGCAAATAAGCGGGGCAGTTTTATTTTAATTAGCAAATCACGTGAAGAACAATTAAGCCGGCGTTGTTTACATACGCTACAAACTCAGGCAGATTCTGCCCAAAAAGAAATAAAATTTAAAAATTTATAAGGTTGGAGTGTTTGAAATATTGTTTTGATAATGGAAATAGATTCAGCTTTATTTTTGGGCAGCTGAAATCTCAAAATTCAGGTTAACGAAAGTTACATAATTTAAATTTAATTATTAAAGTTAGTTAAACATGTGTTAGCAATTTTATATCATTTTAATGAAGTTTACACAATTTTAATTTAGTTATTAGTAGTTAAAAAAATGATGACATCTATTTTAATGGTAATTATGTTTTTGTTTTTTGTTTTTGAACGTTCTAAAAATAAATTAAAATAAATTATTATATATATAAAATATTTTGAGTGTAAAATGAGTTAGGGTGTTTTGGATATGTAGTATTGATAAGTTATAGTAGTGGCTCATTGTACTTCACCAAAATATATTTACAAATTGTAATCTTGTTACTAATTAATTGAAAGCATCAAAGGGAAAAAAAATAGTTTCAATAGGAGGAAGATATGTAATTTATTCACTTCTCTATATAGAGTTCACAACTATCATATTAAAATAATGCGATTAAAATTACATGTTATGTAATTCATTCTGTTAAAAATGTTTGACCTGATACCTCTTGGCCTTATATTTTGAGTTAAGATAAGTCTAGACTGGTTTTAATTTAATTATTAGACTTAATAAAAAATGTGTATTACAATATCTATATAAGCTTATTCGTGTATAAAACCTATTTCAAACTGATTTTAATGATTTTAAACCAATGTTTTATGAAATCATATAATTTAATTCAATATTTTTATAATTTTTTCTAGTTTTAATGAAGGTTTATAGTTTGATGTCTTATTTAACTTTCCCAAGTCATTGACCCGATTAAAGTTAGAAACTGACAAGATTAAAGCTAGGATATATAAAGATATACCATGTCTTTTATAAACTGACTTTTTTCTGGGAAAATAATGCTACCATTGCTCAGCGTTATTTCATCAACAATGAACGTTTAATTTAATTAAGTTTCAATCTTACCTCTCCAACTTTTATGTTTGCATGTGGACGATCAAAGAATTCAATATGAAACCAATATGCAACGGGATAGGTTGATGATGGGTTGTTGGTGCCGGAAGAGACGCTTTCGGCTTCACCACTGCACGTGCCGTTTGAATGACCTGAATTGCCTTCCTTTCCTTTCACCGCGGGTTTTAAGCTTGTATGCTTAATTTGTTGTTTTCCCACATTTGAGGGAAACTGCTTTGTGCATGGTTCTTCTAGACTAACTGCAACTTGCAATAATGGATTAATTGTAGACTAGCTACAACCTGCAATAGTGGACTCACTGCTAGAAATGTTGTTTGCAGTCTTTAAACAAAGACAATTGAAGTTGGTGGAGTATTTATCATCGAATTCTGTTGAACTCTAGAAGGGCATACGAATTGAATCGAAAATAGGGAAAAAGATTACTATTTATTTTTAGTATTTACTATGTTTTTATATGCAGTTAATAAATTCTATATAGCTTGCTTTTAGAAATAACATTAATTACTTTGACCTGGTTTCCTCCATTTGCGTGACTTTTTATTGTTTCCATTAGGCTTGAAAGGATAAATCTACCTTGGAACTGTTCGATTGCTCAACCTCCCTTGCCTCCAAATGGTGAACATTTACCACATTTCCCATGGAAGAATGAGTCCAAGAATCTCTACTATTTTCATATTCAACATCATAACCACGGATAAGAATAAAACTGTTGGTTGTTCTCACCGTATAGAGGAACTCTATATATAAATTCCTTGGTAGGCCATTTCATTGTTTAATCGGAAAGTAATCGCTAGAAGCTACACTTCCTGGGTCATTCGTCTTTAAGCCGTAACCATGGTCATTTGGAATCGGTCATGAGTATCCGACCCTCTTGAGATGCATCTATATTATATTGGCCCGGGCTATAATTTTGTCTTTTCTTTCACTGGATAAGCAAGAATCTCACACAAGACGCAAAATGACATATAAAAGGGGTGAGGAGAAGTGGATCGACTTAACTAGAACCCCCCCGAGCAACCACGCATAAAAAGCACGTTTATCCTATTATTATGAGTGGGGGCAAGCATCTAATACGTGAAGCATTCATTCATAAAGATTGGAGAACCATCTCTTTAAATAATAATGTATGGGGTGCTGGCGTGAAATCCCAACCATTCAAATGCCATGCCCATGTTGCCCATCGCCAAGCATTAATACCCTTTTACCTCGCAGTGTGATTTGCCCAAAATTACAGCATTGCATCGATGCGCAACCATTTTCCCGTGAAATCCCTCACGTATTGCTTAGGTCCACAGTCGAATATGGGAGGTGTAATACCCCTCTACGTTCCCTCACCCTCTACGTCCCCTCACACTACTGCAGTGAAAAAATGGTGCACCTCTACCCATTAATAGAGGTAGACTTAATAGTGTTGCGCTATTTAACACAGATTTTTGGCTACATGCTCCTATTTAAGCCAAAGCAGAAAGTTTTGGCGAAGTGTGGCCGAGACGCTATATCTCGTCAGGTAGACTTAATAGTGTTGTGCTATTTAACAATGATTTTCGGCTACATGCTCCTATTTAAGCCAAAGCAGAAGGCTTTGGCGAAGTGTGGCCGAGACGCTATATCTCGTCAGGTAGACTTAATAGTGTTGCGCTATTTAACAATGATTTTCGGCTACATGCTCCTATTTAAGCCAAAGCAGAAGGCTTTGGCGAAGTGTGGCCGAGACGCTATATCTCGTCCTCTATTCTTTAGGAGGCGCTCTTGTACAGGGATGTAAATGGTTTTTTTAGGTAGCTATGTCAAATCACACTTATACAACACAACCATTCCAAAGGATTTTACCCCGTAGCGTTCCTAACAATTGATTTTGTTGAATAAGGTATTGATTCAGAAGACTGTTTCTCTTGAAAACCATATTCATACCTTCCAAGTGCATATCCAAATGTGGGGAAAGAAAATAGGTAGCCTGACAAGGCAAGGTCCAGGCAAAGGGAACCTAAGCTCGCTGACAGACGACTAAAAACATGAAAGTCTGGATACATAGTGAAACTAAGTGTAAACAACAGTGAATGATCATACATGCAAACAATAAGTGTAGGATTCAAAAAATGGGAAATCATGCATGTGTGTGAAGCTAGTCGTCGCAACGGCGACTGTCAGTGCACAAATAGTCTCATGCATGCGACAACGGTGAGTTATGAACAAAAACTGAAACGGTGCTTCTACAAACTAACATACATTGAAATGACAGTAAGTGCTCACTTTAATCAAGATGACAACACTCACACAAAGCAAAAAATAAAAAGCAACAGAAATGCAACGCAAGAGATGAAAAGCAGGCCTACTCCAAAACAACTGTGCTAAATGTGACTATGACTCCTAGATGCAAAGTGGGATGTGAGAGCTAGAATGTCAATGTGAGGAATGAGCTTTGTATTGTTTGGTTCATAAGTTTTGATAGAATCGAGTTTATGATGCACATGCCACAAATCTAGGAAAAACGACACTTAGCAGGAAATTTCTAAAATGAGTCATGCATGTAACCTCCAGTTGCTTAAAATAGATCCCTAAATATAGGGATGTCTTTGCACGCTACCTTGGGAAAATAAGTCCATGCATGCAAATCAGTTTTGCTCGGTTCCGGAGGGGACTGGTCAACCTGAAGGCACATGCATCACCCTGCAAGCCTGGAATGAAAATTTGTGTAGTTCTTGGGCTACATTGGGCTAGATGTCCCAGAGGTATTGCGAAAGTTCTAGGGTCAGCAAGTGATTACCTCCCAGAATTGTGCAATTCTTGGGCTGAGTAGAAGTGTTGGGTCAAATTGCATAGTTTTCTGGAGGGAGCCTAGTACGTTTCCAAGTTGATTTGCACAATTTCTGGAGGGAAGGTTCATTCCCTTCCAGAATTTCACAATTTTCTGAGGGAAGCCTAACAGACTGATTTGTCCAAACTTTGAGCTCAGCAAGCTAGCCAACTGATTTTCGCAATTTTCTAGGGGAGATGCCTGACCAGCACATGGTCTAAGTCCAAAAAGGCATCCTGTGAGGGGAGTGAAGCAAACTGACATGCAAAGGCTGAGAAGACACTGAGAAACAACTGAATCCTATATGTTTGATGATGTAAGACATGTTGTTGGTTGGTAGCGAGATTCCAAAACGAAGCTAAGGAAAAATTTTGGAGGCTGTTTGTAGTCGCTACAAAGCTTGGTGACACACTGGTAGAAATCGAACTCTCTGAATGGACCTTGTTCATGAAAAGCAAGTCTAACACCTGCAGAAGTATTGTTCAGTTCTCTATTCGTCTTCGTTTCCACACTTTCTTGATTGTAAGATGTAGCATCTGCCAAGCCCTTGGTGGGTCGACACACATTCAAAGCCAAATCAACACATTTGTTTCAATTTTGGATGAGGGGTATATTGGTGCACAAGTCATATGATTGTCAAAGTCTTAGTTTCATCTCTAGTGTTGCTCCGCTCCTAGAAGGCCTGGATAGTACCCCCACAGAGTCACGCACGAACACAAGCATCGCTCTTCTACCTATGAGCCTGGTCAGTACCCTGTCAGAGTTGCTTGCATCACCTCTTTGCACAGGAAGCCTTTCTCTTCTTCCACCTTATTCATTTTTCATTTTTTCGAAATATTTTCACATTTTCATTTTTTCATTTTTCATTTTCGTAACTATGCATAGCACTTATTCATTTCAGAGGCAGAAGAGGGATCCCAACTTATTGAGAGCGGAAGAGGTTGTTCCTTTAGAGAAGTGGTTTATATATACCTATGACGTGTTTATTAAGGTTTTTCTCCTCACCTTAGTCTACTTGACTGAGCTGACAAGGGTTAACCCAAAAATAATTGACTAGAGTAGGTGACACTATTTAGTACGCAAGCATTGTGTTTTCACCTAGGTTAACCTCGAACAGTTAATATTTTCCATCAACATATCATGGACTGAAGATAAAAGATTTTCATACAGAGGCAGGATGACAGATAACCAAGTATTGGTAACTGCACAAGGCCTCTTGTACTTTACCCAACTTGTTTCAGGAGTCACGCACAGTTTCATGTGAAACTAACCTACGAACATAAATAAGAAAGAAAACACAAAACAAAGTGAAAATAGAAGTAAATGCAAAAAAAGAAAAAATAAGCAAACAAACATGCAAAGTAAGAAGCAAACATACATGCAAGAAAACAAACCAAAGAAAACACTACTCCTACTCCTAAGCTAACATGCATGGCCCTGATCATGTGAAGTGATACTTCCAATGCAGTTAGCAAAGCATTGGTCAACCCATGTTGGTGAAGGCATGGTTCGCGAACAGTACATCTATGTGAACCAACAAACAAGAAATATATAACAATGAAGACAAACACACTGCAAGTTTAAATGTGTCCACAACACATAAGTGAATGCAAGTACATGACATGCAATTCGTTGACTCAACACGGTGTTGTGCGAAACTGCGTGCAGCTGTTAAGAATATGCATACTCTTGAGCATGACATGCAAGAAACGAAAGAAACAAAGGCAAATTTCACTGCGCATATGTGGTTTGTATGTAAGATTCCTCCAATGCATGAGCGATGGGATTGTGTAGTTCCAATGGAGGAAGCATGGTCTATGTGTGAGATTGATCTTCAATGCATACAAATGAGCGATAAGGAGCTTTGGGTGTTTCAACAATTTCTTGATCAGAAGTGAAACTAAACTTAGGACAATGAGGACCTGACATAACCATTAGCTTGGGCAGAAGTGTAGAATTTCCCACTATAGATCACCTGATAATGCAATATAATAAAGCAAAATACTTCATCTACTTCTACAAACAAACTTGCAGAAGCTTAATCTATTATGAGCAAGATCAAATAGAACACATATAACAGAGAATGAGAAATCAGTGACACATGAAAACAAAAGAATACTTTGGGGAAAGCCTCATCTAAAAAACCTCGATCTTTGTATTATCATACAAGTGGAAATATGTCGAGATTACACAAAGCTTTAGCTCACAAGATATCCAGTTCTCAGTACAATCCCTCAATATAGCTCACATACTGAATAGACACAAGATATGCTTTCCTCCAATCCTCCAAGCCTCCTATTTCATTACGCAGTTTCTCCTGGGGTTCAATGCTGCCACCTATATGAATTGGCCTCATCACACACTCAACAAACTCAAAAATAACTGCGCAATTCTCAATGAATGAATTCCTTCTGCATGCAAGAGATATCCTCAATGGAATATTCCTTCAACTGATAGTACATTGTCCCATCATCTGATCTCAACTGGGTCTCTGACTAAACTGACATGCATGAGCTATTTATGAGAGAATATTCAGTTATCTGAAGTGCAGTAGTTACATGCATGCATGCATTAACTAACTGAACTCACAATCAATTCAACAAAGTGTTTGAACTAATCTAACTTGAACTAACACAGTTAACTGAGCTAACTAAGTACAAATCAAAGTACAACACATCATGATCTCCTTTAATCAAGGGACAACTTCCTCAATCAAAGAGGAAACTGTTGCATGTCTTCACATAGAATTCATGTTTGATTTTCTAGAACTAATTAACTCAAGATGAATTAATTAATTATTTTACAAATAGCTCCTAAGATCAAGTTTGAATTTTAATTCTCAATTTTATCTCAGGGACTAACTGAATTGGAATGTATCCTGAAATTCTATTTATAACAGTGCTATTTTTAACACTTCTATTTTTAACATTTTTTGTTGCTATTTTCAACACTCCCTCCCAACAAAAAAGGGATTATCATTCACCCCAATCTTGTCTATGTGGAACTCGAACTTGCATTTGGACAATGCGTTAGTCAAAATATCTGCATCCTGCTCCTCGGTCGAAACATACAACAACAACATGATCCTCTTCACCACACAGTCACGAATTACTAGTTTTTCAGAAAGTTTGATACAACTCTGATTATTGTTATAGGTCATAGTTGGATCCATCCTCTGACCAAACAATCCCACTAGAATCTTCCACATCCAAATAGCCTCACATGTTGCATGACTGGCAACCATGTATTCATCTTCTGCTAAGCTAAGTGCAACTGACCTCTCTTTCCTGTTGTACGAGGAAACTGCAGCTAAACCAAGGTTGAAGATTCCTCCAGAAGTCCTCTTCCATTTGATGCACTCCCTGCCCAATCTGTATCTGAAGCTTCACTCCCTCTTTCCATTTGTACAACAATCCATATTGAGATGTGCCTCTAAGGTATCTCAGGACATGCTTTGCTGCCTTCCAAAACCACTTGGTAGGCTGAACCATACTTGACTCAGTTAGTTCACCGCAAAGCATAAGTTTGGTCGTGTGTTCACTAGATACATCAATGAACCCACAAACTACCGATAAACAATAGCAGCTAATAGTTCAATCATATCAATGCAGCCCTTGGTTCGACTAAAAGAAGTTCCCTATTAGCTCTTGCTTCCTTATATAAAAAGAAACCATAAAATACTAATGAATCCTCATAAAATATATGATAACATATTCATAACTAAAATAAAACTCGAAGTATGGATAAAACCACCACCACAACTTGAGGTAAACATTACAAGGCAAATAATAGAAAATAAAACTACCGACAGAGGAAAAACCCGCCACTGCAACTCAAGATAAACACAACGAGGAAGATAACAAAATAAAAACTATCAAGAAAGTTACTCTACCTTTAGGCTAAGCCTTGAGTGATTAATCAATTCGACATAAATGTAGATAGAACTTTCCAAAATATCTTACAAGGTTCCTTTAAATCATTTAGGGCATATTTCCCATTTGTATAGACAGTATAATATAGAACTAAAGCAACAGAATACCAACATGATAGGACGATGATATGAAAGTGCAAGCGAAAAAACAAACATTTTGAAACCTGACAATAAAAATTTAACAAATGAGTAAGCAGAATGGAAGACGACAATATGCGATAAAAACAAATACATGATTCCATATTCTTGTAAAAACATATTCTCATAGAGCAGAAACTTTATAAAATATATAAATAATAAACACTTCAGGGCAATGCTAATATAGATAATCATATACAACATCTTGTCTTTAGTTCTTGCCAAATAGAATCTTGCCAATGCTGGAAGTTTAATTTTCATTAATTCTTTACCATTTTTATGCTACAGAATTGAACTTAACTAGATTGCAGATTACTGAAATATTTCATTCAAGTATGGAAGATTTGAAGGATTTGATATATTGAATATTCCGTGAACATAAATGGACTGATGGATTGCAGGTTAAGGAACATTTCATTCCCTTTTGTTTTATTGGGGTTTTAAGGAATATTATTATTGTTTTTCCCTCTTGAAGTCCTCATTGATTTGATTTTGTTATGACATTGTTGAATTATCAGTGTGTTTTCTTTGTCGGATTCTTCACATACCACAACGTTGTTTTTTGTTACGCTCGAGTTGACCTTTCTAGATACTCTATACCCAATCTTATTCGTCTGTTCCTTTTTCCAATTTTTTTCTACTGGACATGGAGTGTAACATCTCCCACATCTCTCAATTATGCAATTAAAAAAATACTACATGAACAAAGCATGCACCAAACTATCGCTTATGCCATTTTTAGCACCTAGGAAACCATTCATGTAAAAAAATACTACATGAACAATGCATCCACCAAACTATTACTTATCCCATTTTTAGCACCTAGGAAACCATTCATTTGTCATTACCCATAATGTCATTAGGTGTTCCATAATCATTTAAAAATTTATTCACATGCTAGTGTAAATGAACAGGTGATATTTATACATGCATGTGTAGTCCAAGTCTCAATGTTAACTTCACAAATGATATATGTTTATAGTATATGCTACATCACATTTGGACTATAGAGCTTCTAATTATGCTTTATGCTTGACTTTAATTTATTTATACTTGGTATCTCATTCATGAATGGGTGATATTTATACATGCATGTGTAGTCCAAGCCACAATGTTAACTTCATAAATGATATATGTTTATAGTATATGTTACATCATATTTAGACTATAAAGTTTCTAATTATGCTTTATTCTTGACCTTAGCTTATTTAAACTTGGTATCTCATTCATGAATGGGTGATATTTATGCATGCATGTGTAGTACAAGCCTCAATGTTAACTTCACAAATGATATATGTTTATAGTATATGTTACATCACCTTTGGACTATAGAGCTTCTAATTATGTTTTATGCTTGACTTTAGCTTATTTAAACTTGGTATCTCATTCATTTAAGTTATGCATTGTAGTATAGATAGGTTGTTAACTTTAGCCGGAACTATACACTCAAGGTGCTTTGAATTATTAATTAAATATAATGTATAGTATGGGACCTCTACGTAATTATCTTGAAGGTATGGCTATTAGCGCATTTGTGTTGAATCTTCCTATCTACACATGATCTCTACAACAAACCCTATCTTTTCTGCTTCAATTTATGTCTTTCTTCCAACGTCTGCAAACAATTATAGGTATGCATGAGAATTTTTAGAAGTTTTTAATTATTATTCATTATTTTTCCCTATATTGACCTCGCTAGGTTGGTTGTTTGCAACCTCCAGGTTTTTGAATGACAACAGAGACAAGATTTCCAGAGGGCCTTCCGAGTTCTAGTTTTTAAGGTTTCAAATGTTAAGGTAGTAGAGTGCAACATCTTCAATTCTCGTGCCATATCCCATTTCTAGGAGAATAGAGATAGGGTTGCGCATAATTTTCTTCTAGTTTCAATGTGTGGTTTATGTGTATGGCGAGGGTTAATTTAGGGTATAAACCTGCTCATATTGGTATTTCTTTCTTCTCATTTCTCCTTTATTGGTATGTAATATGGGCTTCTACACTAATTTCTTTATGTGTTACTAGTGTAGGTTAGGTTGTCTTAATTTCATTGATGTGCCTATTTTCTTCAGAGTGTGGGGGCTTTATTGCTACACCCAATTTCTTACTCGGGATTTCCTTGGCTCCCTTTTAGGTTCTCATGTTCATGACATTGTTTCTTGACATTTAACCAGAGTGCTTTACAAGTTAAAATGTAGTGTCAAGCTGTGAGCTCCCTTAGGGTTTTGTTTTAATTGCTTATATCTAAGGCTACAACTAACATGTGGTTGTATAAAGTAGTTTCAATTTTTGTTAAGAGATATTTATTTGAATATATGGAAACTATAGTCCCTTCCTTGGAGGGTTCACTGATCTACATTCACGAACGCCAATTTAACTTGAGCTTAGGAATACTTGAATATCAAGAATTTAATACCGTGTGTGGAAGGTTGGAGTCAGTTTTCTATTACAACATAATTGTGTATAATTACATAACATTCTAAATACATTTCCACTCAATAGTTCCTTCTGACCATCTACAATCATTTTTATGAAAAATTTTATGGTTCCATAAGTCAATCAAATGGTTACCCTAGCGTTCGAGTCTGGATTTTGCACAGTTTCTAGTTATTTGGATTGATAATAGTTCCTTCTTTCCATTTTGGAAATATATTCCACTTGGAATGTTATTGTAGATCTTATAATCTCTTTAGGAACTTAGTTGAACCTCTTGATAGTGTTATTTACAAATGGATTTATTATTCCTTTGATGAAAAAATATTTCTTTTGATGTGACTTTTCGGCATCTACTTGTTACGGTTTTCTCTGACATGTTATTATAATTTGTGCTTGCGCTCACGTTGAACTGACTCGTTATTACAATTTGTGTTTGTGCTCACGCTATTACAATTTGTGTCTGTGCTCACGCTGAATTGAAAATTATTTTTTGTACAGAAGGATTAATTCGACACAATTATGCAACTGTATTTTTCACATATGGAATGTAGTTCTCTAATTTGCAGTTATATTTCTGTTACAAAATTCCCAGTTTAGGTCCTTTACACATTCTTATTTCATTGTTATTATTATTACCATTGTTTCATTCGGTAAGAGGGACCAGGTTTCCTCCAAGACCTACTAATTATCCCTTTGAAATGCTAAGTATAATTATATAAGAGGAACAAGGAGTGTTCTAATGATGGACTTTTGTCCATTAAATTTTGGGACTAACCTGTTCCCACTGCACTATCATGACAGGTGGTATCAGAGCTGATGATCAAGAAGCTGATCGAATTGACGGTGAAGAGATGATACACACCTTCACTTCGTGATAGGTGGTATCAGAGCTGGTCCAGGTTTTGCAGGAAACCTTGTGAAGTGTAAAGAGGATTTGCGGAAGAAGCTGATCCCACTGTCACTTCATGATAGGTGGTATCAGAGCTGGTCCAGGTTTTGCAGGAAATCTAGTGAAGTGCAAAGGGGATTTGCGGAAGGAGTTGATCCCACTGTCACTTCGTGACAAGTGGTATCAGATCTGATTCAGGTGGAGTGCAAGTGAAGGAAGATGATCTCACTGACAAGTGGAATCAAGAGTAGGTTCAGTTTTGCAGGGAGAACCTGGTGAATGGTGAAACAAGTTTAGCAGAGGTGAAGCTTAGTGCTTGAGCCAAGTTGAACGACAAGATATGGTAGGTTTAGAAGAATGTGAAGGGAAGCTCTTGCTATCCTTATACAGGTTGAAGTGGATGAAAGAAGAGAACCCATAGATTCAAGATAAACTTGAAGTCTTGGAAAGGAATGTTGAAGATGAACTTCTTCGACTTGGTTAGGCAATGGAGCAGGATGAAGCTACAGATTGTCATAACAAGGAAGAGGAAGTCGTGATGGTTGAAGATGTTGTAGATATGACAACGGTGGAGAACGAACTTGAAATCATTCAAGTTGGACCAGGATCGTGCAGTTTGTAGACATGGGTAGACAAGGATACTCACATGGAGGAGCCTCATGATGATGAAGTAAGTATTGATACTTGTGTTTCAGTTGAACATTTGGTAGATGAACCGTATGTAGGGAAGAGCAACACCAGTTTTCCAATGCAAGGGAGCATCTTACCATGGATGTATGTTTAGTCAATTATCTTGTGTCCTAAATTGCTACATAAGTTATCAATTCGGGAGTCGTAAACTGATGAAGTGTAGTGCACTATATGTGCAAGACAACCTTTTTCTCACCTCATTGTTTTCAATTTTTATCTTGTTTTGGGGTTTTGTTCTTGCTGGTCTCCTAAAGTGTTTAATGCAAATGGAAATCCTATTCTAAATTTTTAAGAATACTTTTAAAGATCAAGTTTGGATGTAGAATTGAAGATGAGTTTTATGCCTCTTATGGTAATTTCCAAACTTAGAACTTCAAAGATCTCAAAACATGTTGTCTACAAAATCAGAGCTTTGAACAAAAGTGTGGACATGCAGCTACATAAATCAAGCTAAAGATTAAGTACTGAAAATGAGGTTACTGTCTCTACTGTCCATCTAATTACAGAATTGAAATATAATAAACTATTGCACTCAAAACCAAAATGTAAAGAAGCTGAAAACTAGTAACTGATTTCACCCATAATCACAATATTTTGTCAATTAACTTCTAAAACGGGGTTAAGCTAAAGACTCCGGAAATATCATCATATGGCATGAAAGAATGAAATTTAAACTATCTATTTGCAGACTAATGAAAGCAAAATCAATTAATTCACCTATAATCACAATAGCTCGCCAATTAACTTCTAAAATGGGGTTAAGCTAAAGGTTCCAGAGATATCATCATATAGCATGAAGAACTGATATCTAAACTATCTACTTGCAAACTAATGAAAGCAAAATCAAATTAATTCACCTATAATCACAATAGCTCGCCAATTATCTTCTAAAACGGGGTTAAGCTACAGGCTCCGGAGATATCATCATATAGCATGAAGAATTGATATTTAATTTATTTAAAAGAATTAAAAAAATCTCACTAAAATAAAAGTATAACGATTGGAACTAAAACTAAATTTCAACAGAGGAAGCAAGTCTCAGATCACCACTTGATGCAAAAACTACATTAAAAAGCTCGAGCATAACCTATGCTAAAATGCACTGATCAGTGTTAGTGGAAAATATATCAATGCTGCAAAAACATGTACAGGAGTAAAATGATTAATACCATAAACAAAACATGAGAAATGTATAGCTCAAATAAGAGAAAATATGCATGAAAACTATGCAAAATGAAAAAAGAACCTCAACCACTCAGGGGCCCTCTGCACAGCCTTGGATTAGCATGTTGTCACTTCAATCCTTGCTTTAAACAGTCATATGAAAAACAGAGTTTTTGTATAATGGAACAGAGGATATGTATCTCGGTTACAATAACAAAATAATGCTAAAACAACAGTATAAAGACTAACTACTTGCGTTGCAAATACTTATATTTATAGAGGAAATAGATAACTGTATTTTGGAGAAATTTTTTTAGCAATGGACACGTGAATAGGTTAGAATTCAAAAGTTCAGCCTCTTGGTTGCCATGAACAGTAAATCTATGCAAAGTGGATGTTGGATTGCATTATGGAGATGGCCTGTAGGTGGCAAAAATGGATCTGTGAGTTCAAGAATGGCTTCGGGCTTCCTTTTGTGCTGGAACAGAGTCCTAGTTGATGTAGGACTTCTTTGTTGACCACCCTTTAACCGATACCTTTCTTCACGAATTCAGCGAAGTAGATAGGACCTTGTCCATATGTGGATCATTTCTGAGCTGTCCATGTGTCTCATTTTTCTTGTCGATACCTGTAACCTACAAAACAATGGAAATGGCTACGGAATGGCAAGTTAGCTATAAAAAGTGGCTACATTTCGTAGCTAATGAACAAAACCTAAATCAATTTGCACACGTAATGATATAGTTTGAAAGTCACTCAAATGCACTCCTAAAATCAATATGTAAAAACTTTTGATATCTTATGACGCACTGATATGGGAAAATAGAAGAGAAAAAGTTTAGGAAAATGAGTAGAAGAGAGGTAGTTCTGGGGCTCAACAATGTCTACGATGAGACCTTGTATGGAGAAGCAAGAATTGTTGATTGTTTCAGGACTTGTTGGGGTTGTTTGTGACATTATTATAGAAGAAACATGATGATTATTATGGAGGATTGGGTCATGCTTTAGCCACATGGAAAATTGGTTAAGTGCCAGGCATGACTCATGAACAGATTGGAGGAGGGCACACACTTGAGTATGATGATACTTGGGTGGACTTCTCATGGCCGAGACCAAGAGGAATTCTTGGCGGAACCCTTAGTGGGGGAGCTATGATGGAGAGACTCATGTGATGATGATATCGTTTGATGACCGAGTTCACTAGACTGAATTTACAGGCTTGGATGGGGATGACCAATTGTTTTGATGGGTCTACTTAGTTGGCCTACATGGGCAACTTAGTCATGGACATCAGGCTGGAGACACGGAGCATGGTAGTCTTATGAAGGGACATTATGTAAGAACACTTACAAAGGTGTCACTTATGCGCATCCAATGAGGAGTGCCAAGGCAGGGATGTTGTGCAGGTAGATTTGCTGGTGTGGCATGGAGATGTTTTATTTATGAGCCAATGGAGAGGTTGTGCACTCTTGTACAACACGGCCATGGACCTGGATGGAGTTGTGAGCAGACTATGGAGCATTCTTATTACATGGAGAGCTGAGGCATCTTGCAGAGACCTTTGGGCCGAGACTTGTATGCATGTTGGATGTTGATTGGAGGTTATTCATGAAGCTCATGATGACATGAGGTTGTCACTTTTGAGGACTTCATATATGGTGGACTTGGAGGATCTAATGCATTGAGGAGTTGAGGTTAGAGAATTTGATGCAGGATGGGGTGCATACTTTCGAGTACATGTATGGGTGTGGCTTGGAA
Organism: Pinus taeda; assembly: GCA_000404065.3. Taxonomy (NCBI): domain Eukaryota; kingdom Viridiplantae; phylum Streptophyta; class Pinopsida; order Pinales; family Pinaceae; genus Pinus; species Pinus taeda. The sequence goes on from APFE030347969.1 coordinate 157,787, forward strand.
GAGTGACTTGATGTAGAGGATCAATATGAGACACTTTGGAGTAATGGAGTTACAATGATGATGATGCCTTGGTGGCAACACTTAGGCATGGGTTGGGCCGAGACCTAACCACTTTTGACACATGGGAGTTGATTGATCTATGATCATGGGTAGCACATGGATATATGAGACAGGTGTATACTTGTTTCTATAGCAGACTTGAGGGATGACACATTACAGATATGATGAAGGCTGCTTCATGGACCTGGATGTGGCACACCAAGGGTCAGGGTTGATGAGATGATCTCTTCATATTGAGGAGATACACATTTGGATGATGATGTTGGGATAGATGCAGCTGATTTCATGCAGCACATTGACACCAAACATCATGGGCAGCATGTTACAGATGAGATGGAGACTACTTCATGGACCTAAGCATCGCTTACACTTATATGGAGATGGATTCTTGATTGAGTTGATGATGTGACGAGATGTTCAGAGAAACGACTGATGATGGCATGAGGATGTTCACTCTCATGGTTTGAGCGTGACAGTTGGATTAGCTACCCAACTAGTTCAAAACATGGGGTTGCGAAGTGTGGAGAGATGTGTTGGCATTATGTTGGAGTATCATGGCAGCAGTTCGCATGATGACAATACATGATGAGGTTGACACGATATGTTTTAGAAGGCATGTAGCTTGAGATGGAGGTGCTAGCCTTCCACGATGGGAGTAGCATGTGGAGATGGCAACGAGGTGGTTGATGATCATGGATTGTGGAGACTTTTCGATATATGACATGCTAATGGGGTGTATGCCTTGGTATGGATATCTTGGTGACAAATGGTTGCCGGGATGAGATATTGTCGAGGACGGCAATGACTTCAGGTGGGGGAGGATGTAAGGACTTGCAATCTGGGTCACCTTCACCGTGCGAAGGATGAGCGAGGAGCTCGTGCGAAATGCAAAGTGAACAAGCCAAGGACAAGTTTATATGGTGTCGGGCGAGTTGAGGGGGTGGTCCCATGAGTTGGGCAGACCAACCCTCCTCTTGGGCGAAGGCAACATGTTGAACGAGTCAACTTGGGTGTTGGGTGTAGGTTAGGTTGGCCTGGTGACATAACCTGCCACTCACCTGTATATATTGGTGGAGCGTTTGTGGAGACGAACCATCATCATTCGATCAACACAAGTTTGATCAAAGGAGCTCTGCGGTGTGCGGATGAGTCCACAATAAGGGAAATATGGGTGAATGCAGAACTCGGGTGAGAAACTCGTGTAGAAAACTCGGGTGAGAAACTCATGCAGAAAACTCAAGCGAGGTCGTCTGGGCAGAACTCAAGCGAGGTCATTCAGGCAGAACTTGGGCAAGGTCATTCAAGAAGAACTCAGGCGAGGTCATTCAGGCAGAACTTGGGTGAGGTCGTTCAGGTAGAACTCAGGCGAGGTCATCGGGCGAACCCGGTGAAGTCGTTTGGCAGACTCAGGTGAAGTCATTGGGCGACCCGGGTGAAGTCGTGTGGTGAGTTTGGGTGAAGTCATCGGGCGACCTGGGTGAAGTTGTGTGGCAACTCAGGTGAAGTCATTTGGGTGAAGGCATTCGGGCGGATGAGTCGGGCTACACGATAGGTGGACGCTAACGAGTTGAGATGAACGGTGAACGAAGGATCGTGTAGATGGGTGACCTGGGTAGGGTGCACTGTGCACGATGAAACAGTGGAAACACTAAAGTGTTGGGTTTGTGAACGAAGGTGCGACTCGTGTGGAGGCGCCCATGTGTGGTGACTTGGTTATGTCGAGGCGCACCCAAGTTGGGCAAATGACACGATCGTGCAAAAAGGTGAACAAAGATTTGGTGAGTCATGCAGCGACCGTGCGGAGGTGCCGACGAGTTGGGGAATTGAGTTTGCTCAAAGTTGGAAATTTGGCTAAGTGGAAATTTGGGGTTTCCCAAGATTTAACTTGTACATATAAAAGAAAATTATATATATATATTGATTCAGGTAGACTCATATTGCAGGGAGTTGCCCCTCTCTTTACAATGTTGTGCATTTCTCTTGTATAATGATGTTTATGATGAATGTGTATGGGTTTTCATCTGTATAAAGGACAAAAATAATACTTGGTAACGAAAAATAAATTAAGTACAAATGTTAGGCATAGTCCATGAACATAAGTATTGGTGAAAAGAAAGTGTTCGGTGGTGCTGCACCTCCGAAGGGTGGAAATGGACTTCAACTTTAGATTCCCAGCTGAAATAAACCTAAAAAGTAAAGACTATGTGTGGAACTAGAAACTTGATTATGAAAGTGTCCTCTTCAGATGTTGATCCTGCTTTGAGACAGACCATCTAGCCAAAAATTTCCCAAAAGCCTCCCAGAAAAATTCTGGTAGAAAAAACCACCACAGATCTACATGGAGGGAAGGAGCACAAAAAGAACACTACATTGTCATCAAAGAAGAATGCTCTGGAGAAAACTATGAATCACAAGAAATTGGGAAAGAAAGAAACAATTGTCAAGACAAGCATGGAGAAAGCCCTGCCCAACAACAAAAAAGTAAACTCGACAACCCCTCAAGCATCAACAGTTATGAGGATTCAAATATCACACAAAATAAATCTTCATTTAACAACAAAGCAGATCTCCTAGACCAATCTTCTTCTCTGACTATCTTCAAATGGATGAACAAAATAGATCGCGAAGCTAAGACACTAATGTCCCAAGAACCAGAAGAGATGAAGGAGATGCAAGATAAAGGAAGTTGGAAGACCGTAGAGAGAAAAAATAAAGCTACAACGTCAATCTCGCCAAGAAAGATGAGGAGCCAGACAATTAAAAATTAAGAAAATTATAGGTCCGATAGACCAATTTGGTCATAGTGGACATTAACCACTATCATTATCATTATCATTATAAAAATAATTATAATATAAGTGATGAAATAAAATTCCATTCCAGAATACACACCAGCATTTCCATTTCTATTATGTTAGAACTCAGATTCTTTTATAGTCGAATTATTACATCCCATTTAGGCAGTAGAGACTTTTCAGATACTTTAGACCATCCTAATTAAAGAAACCCTTCATGTTCTAAAAATAACAAGTGAATATATTTATCTATTTAGGTTAGGCTGCCAGGAATATTCACATGAAGGAAAATACATCTTTTCCAACCAATGAGAATCACGATTATATCAAATTTTTCCCTTTGAGCCAATTTGTCACTCCAAGAACAATTGCTTGAGAGAGATCTAACAAGCTCTACTAAAAAAATATCAAGACTATATAAGTCCAGCCAAAGAACTCATGTACTCATAAGTCTATCTTAGAGATTCCACTCGCTCCAACCAACTCAAGATACCGTACTTCTAAAAAAATATCAAGACTATATAAGTCTAGCCAAAGAACTCATGTACTCATAAGTCTATCTTAGAGATTCCACTCGCTCCAACCAACTCAAGATACCGTACTTGGCAGTATCGTGCCCTCCTTCAACAACATCCTATGGTTCTCTTTGTTCTCCTCACTTCAAAGTTGCCTCATGGTTTCTCTCCTCTCACACTTTTGGCTCCCTTTTCCCAATTGAGATTATTTACTTCTACCGAGCACAATAATTGTCTTCTAAGTGAAAACTATTGTTCTTTTCATTTAATATCTTTTCCTCATAAATTCCATAGCTGAAAATAACTAATTTTAAAATAAAGTCTAAAAGTTTAAATTTTTCACCAAACTTACTTTAGTAAAAATAAATTAAATATTTACTTTTCACTAAAAAGTATTAATAAAAATTTATAGAAATTCACATATCCAAATATAACTCTCTTTGGTTTTGATTAATAGAAGATTATCCTTTTTATCTTATGAAATAAAAAGGTTAAAAAACATTAAAAAAATTGATAAATAATAACTAAGCTGCAATTTACTTCATTATTTTTGGTTAAAATATTTTAAATGTTTCAAAATTTTAAAATTCCATCAAATTTATAAATATTTCAAACTGTACAATCCACATAAAATTTCCGTGCTTATTATTTACTACATTCTATTGGAATACAGCAGAATCTCAATCCAATCCCCTAAGAAATCCCAAGGAATTCAGAACACATTTTTTGTGAGGAACAAATTGTACATTAATCGTGGCCAACGTGGAATTTTGTTTGCCCAATTGCTATGGATACCGTCAACGTTATCTAATTCAAGCCCTGTTCTCCCCTTTAGTTCTAACCTTCTCTCATATTTCTTTCCTTGCATAACAACAAAATCGGATGATCTTTTTAGTGAGAATTTGGTATAACACATATAATTCTGTGTTTTTGGCAATTTGTTATTTGTCAACTTTAATAATAATAATAATATCCATTTTTAAGGTCACAGCCAAGCCAGACACCAAATTGATGTATGAGACCCCCTTGTTTGTGGGACAAGGGTTATTTGTCAACTTTAATAATAATAATAATAATAATAATATCCATTTTTAAGGTGATATATGAGACCCCCTTGTTTGTGGGACAAGGGTTATTTGTCAACTTTAATAATAATAATAATAATAATAATATCCATTTTTAAGGTCACAGCCAAGCCAGACACCAAATTGGTGTATGAAACCC